>CAUYQG010064043.1:0-23309 GCA_963574415.1 Tarsius wallacei
CTATGGGAGCTATTCTTCCCCAACAACTATATGTCTGTTTTCAACTAGATTATAAGATACTCAATTGCAGCAACCAATTATTCATCTATTCATCTCTATTTTTTTTTCTTTTTTTTGAGTTGGAGTCTCACTCTGTCGCCCCGACTGGAGTGCACTGGCCGCTCCCGGCCACCGCAGCCTCGACCTGCTGGGCTCCGGTGATCCTTCCGCCTCAGCCTTCCAAGTAGCTAGAACTACAGGCGCGCGCTACCACACCCAGCTAATTTTTTGATTTATTGTAGAGATGAGGTCTCACTTGCCCAGGTGGGTCTCGAACCCGCGGGCTCAGGCAATCCACTCACCTCAGCCTCCCAAGGCGTGGGATTACAGGCTGAGCCACTGAGCTCGGTTTATTAATCTCTAATACCCAGTATTATACACCTGGCATATACTTAGACTTGCAAATGAATGAATGAAACAGATGTACTCAACAAAATAATGTATATAACGTAATTCAGGGTGAAACATTTTCAAGTAACATCTTTTGGTAAGTAATGTATGTGAAAAATACACTTGTTTGTGTGAATGTGATTATGTGTGTGTTTTACAATGAGGTACTCCCTCAAAACTTTGAAATAAAAGCAATTATTTTTTCCTTTGAAATGTATAATTTAAAACCAGCCTATGACAAGATCAGAAACATGCATACCACCTTAAAAATCATCTCTTACAGCCTAGAGCAGTATCATCATATATTCATTCAGGAGAAGGAGGTAAATGGATTAAGTTAAAATCAGGAGATAATAATTACTGGCTCTTTCTGTTACAGTTCTTGAATGAGAGACAACAGGATCTTCTAAACAAAGTAATGATTTGCATGTTCAGTCACATGTATAATCCACAGAGAACAATCTACAAAAGTTATTTTACAATCATTTCCTGCTGATAAATACAATATAATGCAATTAAGGCAGACTATTAGGACATAAGAAGAATAATCAGGCTACCTCATCCCAAACTGGGGCACAGGCAGTGTTCAGTTCATCAAATTTTTAAAAAATAAGTTCATCAAATTTTAACATAATCCAAAGACACAGTATTGGGAATGATTCAGCTTCCTCAAGATCATCTTTAGTCAGCCAAGCCTAGTTAGAAAAAACATGAGCTAGTTCTGCAAATGACACTCAACATACTCTAAGAATCTTAAGTGAAATCTGATGCCTACAACTAGTCTATTCAGATCAGAAGACCAAAGCAACTGGGTTTTAATGTACTTCTATCAAACATTTAATGAGGACAGATTGTAGTCATACTATTCATTTTTTATTTGAAATTATTTTTAAGCAAAAACATTAAACAGTTCTATCTGGCCTGTCTGGGTCTATTGAGTAGACAAATGAACATCCCACCACATCCTTCCCCATCCAACCACAGTAATGACAACATGAGTGCAGATAATGACAGTTCCTAATTTCAATAGGATTTCTAGTTTAGTGCTAAATAAATAATTTAGTTTTCAATAGTCTTTTCAAATTATGATGGTAGGTGACTAGGGATGCATAATTTCCACTTCTGCTTTTCAATAAAATTCTCAAGAAAACACACAGAGAGATGTAATCATATCAATTGTAAAAACTCACTATCATCTAACACTTGGTGAAAGCCAGCAGAAATATCTGCTCTGAGACCCTGAGGCAGAGCTGTAGGCCCAGGCTTGGGAGTGGGAGGACATGGACAAGCACCTTGACTATAAGTGCTAACTCCCACCAGAGAAAGTGAAGACTATACCTCTTGTCCCTCTCCATCTCCAAAAGAGTTGCTTGCTGTTGCTGTCTTATACGTATACATACATGACATGACTGCCATTAATATACTTTTTTTATCCATTCAGGGTCCATGTTTTCCAGACCAGAGTAAATACAGATATGCATAGCAGTGTATGGTTAGAACTTTGACTGTAAATCAGCAGTAGGGAAGGCAGAAACCAGAGCAACTCTTTAAGAGCAGTAACATTTCACACACTATTTTTTTCAAGAGAAAAATTACAAACTACTTGAAATAATACAGGAATGAATTTTCCCATATTTACATGATTAGGTATATAGGGGGAAAGAAATATCTTTCTTTCCTATCGTTAGGTTCATGGCTGAGGCCCCTATAATAAAAGACAGATTGAAAAGAGAAGAGCATACAGATGTTTTATGTTTTGGATGACACAGGAAACTTCATAAGGAAAGGAAGACCCAAAGAACCAGGGAAACTGTGTATTTTTATGCTGTTTGATGAAGTGAATGGTTCTGGTTGAGGTGTGATTGGACAAAGGGAATAATGAGCTAAAGGTGATAAATGGTAATAAGACCTGTTTGTTAAGATACTTCTCTGTGTCCCTGTGTATTCAGAGATAAGAGTGTTTCTTTCCTCTGAGCATATGGTGAATACCTCTCACAGAAGCATCTTATGACGTACTTCAGGGAATGTCAGAAAATTCTTCTAGGTTTTATGACCTACTTTAGAGGAAGGGCAAAGGGGAAGGTGAGAGTGATCTTCCTGATTATTGTTTTCTCAAATGTCAAGATGCCACGTTTTTGAGTAGCATGTCCTGGACCCCATTAGGTAGCAAAAGCAATTTCCTGTTCACTTTAGCAAAATAAACTATTTATTTTTTGTATTTATTCCTAGCTGCTACATACTTTATTATTTTTTCCTTTTAATTTTTTTTTATTTTAAAGATGTGGGGTACAATTCAGGGTTAGGTACACAAATGTTCATTATGCAGGTATCCGTGTTGATGAGGTGTACCTTCCCCTTCCCCAGACAGTTTCCCACTACTGCCAATCCTTTTCTTAGAGTATTACGATCATTGTTCAAGGTTCACTTATGAGTGAGAACATGTGATACTCAGTTCTTTGTTTCTCTGAAAGAACACTCAATATTATAGACTCTAAGTCCATTCAGGTTGCTGTGAAGTTCAAGGCTTTGTTCTTTTTTATGGCTGCATAATATTCCATTGTATATATGTGCCACGTTTTTTTTTATCTAGTCCTGTTTTGATGGATAGCACTGTTGGTTCCATAAACTGGCTTTTAAAGATGACTTGACTTTAAAAGTGTGGTATGTGCCGGGCACGGTGGCTCAGGCCTGTAATCTCACTTTGGGAGGCTGAGGTGAGAGGATTGCCTGAGCCCAAAGGTTTGAGATCAGCCTGGGCAACTTGTCAAGACCTCATCTCTACAATAAATAAATTTAAAAAAATTAGCCAGGTGTGGTAGCGCTCATCTATAGCTCCACTCCCTGGAAGGCTGGGGCGGAAGGATTGCCTGAGCCCAGCAGGTCAACGCGGGGATGACCATGAGTGTGCCACTGCACTCCAGCCTGGGAATGGAGTGAGACTCCAACTCAAGATAAATAAGTAAATAAGTAAGTAAATGAAAGTGTGGTATGTAACCATGACCCTCAACTAGTCTTCAGGTATAAGGAACAAAGGGATTCTAAGAGCAAACAGGTGGGAAATGAAAGAGAACAGAAGCATCTGTGGTAGACAAACCTTAGATCTGGATATTACCTCTCCTCACTGAACAGAAAGTCATCAACTGAGGATCTGTAAAATGGTTGTAGGAATAAAGGAACTATTGTACTTGGGTGCAAAGGAAACACAAAAGCATCCTGGGAATGGAATGCTGATGGAAGTGATGAATGCTATTTCCAGACCTGACTTATAAAAATGTCCTAGGCAACCTTTTCCTCTGACAGACTAGGAGCACATGCTGATGATGGTAAGGATGCAATGTGAAGGAGTTTGGTACCTGAGGGAGCACTTGAAAGAGAGCTACCTAACCAGGAATTAGGAACACTTGCATTTGATTTTTGCTTGACAAAAAAGACATTTTCGTTGTGTTAAAATTTATTTATTTAACACTGAAATTTCAGGACATATTTGTTACAGCAGCCAGCATTAAGTTAATTTTAATACAGACTCCTTGGGAAAAATGGAGCCAGTGATAGAACTTGGTTTTGGAAGAGGAATAGAAAAAAAAAAAAATCCAAACAAACCTCATTTGATATTTCAGATAGATCGATGTTTCTGAATATAGAAACATTTGCCACTAATTCACTGTGCCTTAAATAAGTCACTTAAAATCCAGGAGTCTCAGTTTTCTGAGTTGCCAAAGTGTTTGCAACAGACTGCCCCTAAATTTGTTTCCGTTTATTTTTTTCTCAGATTTAAAATTCTGTGATTCCTTTATTATAACGAAAACTCTTTACTGTCAAGCATCAGTTGACTCAAGTCAACAGTGAAGGAGTAAGAGTATGGAGAAAGAATAGGGATTATTATTAATAATCCATCTTGAGATGAATGCTAGAAAACGTCATAACAAAACACATATGAAATAGAACTCAGTCATGTTAAATGTAAGCCTTCTTGACCCCCTAAAAATATTATGAAAATATATGCATTTTAAAAAATGAATAAAGACAAACATTTTCCCCCAAATACGTCAATGAGCTGAAAACACATCTTTGTGAAAATGCCAGTAAGAAAACGAAGTGGAGAAGGACAAGGTTAGATTCAAGCTGAATGCCTCAAGGAATAGCCAAAAAGTCTGAAATCACTAACATAATTCCCTTGGGGGAAACTGTAAAAGAAGACCTGTCACTTGATTGATTTATAATTAGAACCAGTAATATTCTGGGTAGTATTGAAGAGAACAATCCTATATTGGCAGGGAAAAATGAGATGATAACCTAAAGGTCAGTTTCATTTCTCTTGTCTATGCTAATTGAGCCTTATGATGGAGAATTCAGGGGAAGCCAAATGGAGACAATTTCACCTTCTGCATTGTCACCTTCTGCATTGAGCTCGAATACCCTTATAGAATAAATTACACAGTGCTTCTAATTAGCAGAGGTCAGCCACTGAGCACAGTTTTATGATAGGAAGTTTATATAACCCATATATAATGGGAAAAAAATAAAACAAAACATAACTACAATAAACAACATTTAAACTTCAGGGTCCTAGCTAAGTTGAACAGCTCTGGAATAGGCTCAGCCCTGGGGGACGTTTGGTTCCTTTGAATAGAGGTTTTTTAATTAGAGCAGGAGTCAACCTTAAGAAAGGGGTGTTAGACTAATGGATGTGGGAAGGAGTCTTCTAGTCAGCGCTCAGAAAGGAAAATACTATTTTCCCACATAAAAGTATGAAAATTATGAAGGTCTTAAAAGCCCCTTGCATGGCGTCAGCACAGCGCAGAGCACATGAGACATACGGGTGATGAAGATCAAATGCAATGTAGGTCTATTGCAGTTTTAATTTAGGGGTAGTAACAGCCACAGCCTGAGACAACTGCTGCTGAGCTGTGTGACTGAAGAAGGTAGCTGGCATTTGATAAGCACTGCACTGAGCATGAAAGGTGAGGCAGCGTGGTGATGAAGTGCCTGGACTTTGGATGTTAGCCAGACCTTGGCTCAAATCCTAAAACTGCCACTAACTAGCTGTTTTAATGTTTAATGTTAATGGCTTAGCTGTTTAATGGCAAGTTGCTTAGCCACTCAATTTCCTTATCTATAAAATGGAGACAATGTACCTCACAGGGTTTTTGTGAGATTTAAATGAGACTGAAATTGTGTAGCAAGATACCCAGGCTGGGTCTAAGCTGTGCCTGCTACAAGAATTTAAATACGTTTGAAAAAGTCTGATGAAATGATGAAATAGGCTACTTAGGAAAATTTGCACGTGGGATGCAAGAGTCCAAGAAAACAAACATCTGAGGGAAGACTTACTTTGGGATGGTAATAGTCTCAAAGTAAGATGGGAAAAATTATTTTATATATGGCCTGGCATCTACCATCACAATCTCTTGTGGGTCAGCCCCTTAGATTCATTTCTGCAATTTAGGGAGACAGAGGGCTGTGAATACATCCAGAAAAAAAAAATGTTTTCCTTAAAACCCTGTTAGACTTTGAGAAATGGGCAACTTCACTTTGGCACTTATTTGAAAGAGCATTATCCAAATGGAAGAGAGGATTTTTCTCTTCCAATTAAGTATTGACCATCATTTTGGGTATCTGAAGGTTCCAGTGCAATGATTATTATACCCAATAAGAACTGCAATGCCCAATGAGATAAGGAATTCCTGCCTGAAAATGTAGTTAAAAGTGGAAGCAGCAGCAGCATAGGCACCCAGGGGTACTACGGCATCGAGTGAAAAGAGCAGAGGTTTTCATAACCAGTGGCAGTGTGCAGCAGGGACAGCAGCACCTGTGATGGGTGACCGGTGGCTGGTGGTACCATGGCAGCAGGTATACAAACCTCACTGGTGGTGATGACAAGAGGTACACAGGGGAAGCAACAGTATCATTATGTCTAGTAGCTATCACAACACTGACTTCCCTGGTTTAAAAGTATAGATGTGATACCACTGAATATCACCAGAAATACTTTGGGAGGGAAATGAGACTACATGGAAGGTAACTGACAGGGTAGGTTTCCTTTATAGTCGTGCATGATCAGATGTGGGAGAGGACCAATTTCCTGGAAATGATCACCTTTAACATTATTTGGATCCAGAGAATGGTGAGTCTGGGAAATCTGCACCAACAATTAATGCATCACTAGTGATCAATTCATGATTATCTTCTGTCTCCCTTCCCCTCTTCTTTCTTCCATTTTAAGCAGACGACCTGGATTCATTTATTGGCTCTATTACCTGTATTAAATAGTGTCTTAATGCAGTGAATTGGATAACCTTGGTCAGGTTACTTAGTCCTTCTCAGTTTGTCACTGAACAAAATGGAAATAATGTAACCTGCTTTACAGTCATAAGACTGCAAAGGTAGAGCATCATTCCAACACCTACAAATAGTACGTATTTAGCGATGTTAGTTTCCTCCATCTCTGAACAACTTAAGAACCCTATGCAATTGGCTTCTCAGAGCTGACAAGGAAAGAACTTTGGCTAGCAAATCTGTGATAAACAGAAAAGTAGAAAAGACTGTGAACTCATATCAGGAGTTTCAGCTAAGAGCTTTTTTTTTTTTTTGGTAACATCTAAGAGTTCATTTGATCCTTTCAAACAACTGTGAATCTGGCACTATTGTTAACATTTTATATATGTAGAAGGCAAGGCTCAAAGTTTTCACATGGGTAAATTCTGGTTTAGGCAAAAAGGCAGACTGGATGAATGTAGACAATTTGTTATGCTCTTCTCTCCTGCCCAGCTTCCAATTTTTTTCATTGTGATAAAAAATACATAACATAAAATTTACCATTTTTATCAATTTTAAGTATAAAGTTTGGTGGCATTAGTATACTTCTATTATTGTGCAACTATCACCACCATTCATCTCTAGAACCTTGCTCATCTTCCCAAACTGAAACTCTTTATCCACCAAGTCATAACTCCACATTCCCTACCACCCCCAGACTCTGCTGCCACCCTTCTATTTTCTGTCTCTATGAATTTGGCTACTCTAGGTACCTGATATAAGTAGAATTATACAGTATTTGTTCTTTTGTGACTGGCTTACTTCACCTAGAATCATGCTTTCAAGGTTCATCCATGTTGTAGCATTTTTCAGAATTTCCTTCCTTTTATAAGACTGAACAATATTCCTTGTAGGTATGAACCACATTTATTTACCCATTAATCCATTGATGGACATGTGGGCTGCTTCCAACTTTTGGCTATTCTGAACAATGTGGCTATGAACATGGGTTTACAACTGTTTCTCTGAGTACTTGCTTTCAATACTTCTGAGGATATTCTAAGAAGTGGAACTGCTGTGTTGTGTGGTAGTTTTATTTTTAATATTTATGAGAAAACTTACCATAAGGACATAGTAAATTCAAAGCAATTTTCCTAACAAATATGATACTCCTTCTTATAAAGTTAAAGGTCTAGAATTTATAATCTTATTGATCCATTAAATAATAAATTTGCATATTAAAATGAGTGTTTGTTATATTGACTACAGATGAACAAAACAGAATTTTTAAAATTATAAGATAGGCCAAGCTCAGTGACTCAGCCTATAATCCCAGCACTCTGGGGGGCCAAGACAAGTGGATTGCCTGAGCCTGCGGATTCGAGATCAGCCCGGGCAACTTGGTAAGACCTCATCTCTACAATAAATCAAAAATTAGCCATGTATGGTAGCACACATCTGTAGTTCCAGCTACTTGGAAGGCTGAGGCGGAAGGATCACCTGAGTCCAGCAGGTCAATGTTGGGGTGACTGTGCGTGCCACTGCACTCCAGTACGACAGAGTAAGATTCCAACTCAAAAAAAAAATTTATAAGATAGATGTCTTGAAATTTCCAAAAAACATAGTGAAGCCTTCTCTAGTAATATCACATTCCAGTGTATTTTGGTCAAGGAATCTTTGTGAAACTTTTGGGAAAAAAAAGTAAATGAGGAAACCCAATGCTTATCTTCCAATGATTAAATAAAACACTGCTAAGAAACATCTAGTTATCAGGGGCCTCCCATAATAGGTGCTGTTCAATGTTGGTCTTTTCACCCCACCCTATACTTTAATTATCATCTTTGTTATGTGACAATTATTTGGAGGAACATTTCATCTCAACTATCATATTTCTTCCTTTTTATTATCTTTGGCACAGAAAAATTGAATGTTTACCTTCAAAACATGAATTGGTGTGTATGTGTATGTGTTTCCCCTAAGGCACGAACTTAATTTAATTAATAACTTCAAAATCCCTTGAGTGATGTGAAATATGCAGAGTCAATGTGTTGGAGGGAGGAGCGGGTGGCAGTTCAGCGGGGAGTAGAGGCAGATAACATATGTGCAAATGGAAGTTAGATGGCTGCTAAGTCCATCTTTAACAACTTGCATCATACAAGGTGTATTCATTCTTAGTCCAGAGAAGGCTGGGGGCTTGTTCTGGATGACTGGCCCAGCTCCTGTCAGAACAGCATACTTCTGGCTTCAGTCATTTGTGGAATAGCAAGATAGGTGTGCTTGCTGTGCAAAACTTGATTTTTGAGAAGCCACATATGCAAACCAGGATCAGTAAGGAAGATTTGCTATAACAAAGCACTTTCCAGGCCTCACATGTTCTTTAAGTGACAACTTTTCCTCAGTGCACTCAAAATGTGACTTGATTAAAAAGATAGGACTTTAGAACAAAAAAGTGCCTCAGAGTTCATCTAGTACAACATCCTCATTTTACAAATAATGACAGTGGAGACTAAAGAGGACACATGACTTGACTTGGCCAATTCCAGAAAGCTGAACAAATAGAAATTCCCAAACTTCCTGACTTCTAGGACAGGGCTTATTCCATGAGGCCACACCAGAGATTTCTTAAAGCAAAATTTCTATATGGTTTATCTCAAAAAGAACTGATATTGTTTCCCAAACTCCTAGTCTACCACAGAACTGTTTCTTGGTAATTTTACAGTCTGGTCCCCAAAGTGTTGTGATGTAGACCCTTAAAAATCCACCAAGCAAATCTTTTTATCATCATCATCACCATCATTATTTTTACCATCATGTTTCATACTTACGTAGTGCTTATCATGTGCCAGGCACTAATCCAAGCGTTTTTACATAAATTAACTCACAAAAAAACCCTATGAGGGAAGTATTATTATCCACATCTTGCAGATGAAGACATTGAGCACAGAGAAGTTAAGCAGCTCGTCCAGAATGTACATGGTTGATAAATGATGGATTTGGATTTGGGCCCAACCACCCTGGCTCTAGAGTCTATGTATATAACTCCCATACTCTCAAAACTGCTATGCTTCACCATCACTCCACTCCACTATGATAGGATGTGGAGATTTTCCTGATGGTCATATTAAAATAATTTGTTGAATCTAATTTCTAGACCTAATCTCTATGGTAGTAGATCTGGCAGGGGAGAATGAAGACACCAAGAGTAATCATTGTAAATGCTCCAAGTATGAGCTTTCCATGTTGGAAAAATTGCATGTTAGAGTCTCTGCAGTTTTATTACTTCAAAAATTTAGCATTCTTTGATTACTGTAAGCACAGGTCTTCAATATGGAAAGAGTAATGCAGTCTAAGTAAAACTGAGCAGTTACTTCAAGTCAGGTAAAACAAGCAGGCTATTATTTCATAAATGACATTTTAATTATCACCAAGAGGCCATTAACATGCACCCTGGCAGTTTGCTTGGTTCCTTTTGGAAAGATAATATTGATAAACTGCTATGAAACTGTAGTTCACTAAACAGTGTAAATTGAGATCAGTAATAAAACACATATTCACTTGTGTCCCCTAAAGCAATGATGAACAATTTGGAGACAGAAGACAAAGTTGAAATTATATTTTTCTTCTTAGGGAGAAGCAGAAGAGGGAGTAGTTTTGTAGGAAGACTGCCTATGTGAATTACTTGATGTATTTAGCATAGTAATTTGAAGTTTCAGTCATTCAAGCACCAGTCACTGATGAGCTAACAGCTCTGAAATGCTAATTCTGCCCTCTTTTCCGCCCTAGGAAATTGCCTTCTCAGTGACCTCTGTTCTGGAGGGTTTCAAGAGTCCCTTACTTTTAGAGCTGAATCTCAGGTTTCATCAAGTGTGACTGCGGTAACTCCCGTAGCTTGGATCTCTACAAATTCCATAGCTTTCCTGCTGTTGATCACAGGGCATTAGGAAGGTTTTTCATATTTAGCTTTCATCTAAAAATGACGATCCTATTGCTATCATGGTTGGTTTTCCTTATAATTAAAATCAGGGCAAATGGTTTTTGCCAGTCACATGGGTTGTCACTGTAGAAATCACAGAAAAATCATTATAGCAAATTACTTTTTATCTCTTTCTTTCAGAAAATACCTTTTATATTGATCTTCTTTGTTTTTAAACCAAAGGGAAAGGCCGGTGGTGACTGATTCTATATAAGTTAGCCATACACAATTTTAAAAAATTCTTGAGATATCCTTTAGGGCAATATGATTTACCTTTCTTTCTCTAAGTGTTGCTCCAAAGGTAGGGATATTGCTAGGACCTAAGGATCATTTATATCTCTGGGAAAAATGTGAAGATGAATGGTATTTAACTTGCAACACACTAGCCAAATGGCAAGTTGTCTTTTCTTCAAGAGACTCCTCGTTGTGACTTTCCTCTCTATATTTATTAATGTATTCCTTCAACAAATATTATTAAAGAAGGTACTATACATGCCTAGATTCATCTAATCTCCAAGGAGATTATGGTCTAGAGAGGAAATAAAATATGTGTATAAATAAATAGAACACGAGGAAGGAAGACATGCCATCAGAGCAGCACATAGAAAATGCTTTGGGAGATTTTACATGATATCAACAGAGACCTAGCAACTCTATTTCATTAAAGCACGAGTGCATCTCTTCTTCCTGACACAGATATCACTGCAAGGCCTGCACAGGATTATAAAAGGTTTTAACCTACAGCAGTGAAGAGAACAAGAATGGGTAAAAGATCTCATTACAGTTCTGGAAAGTGAAACAGATGGAGTGATATCCAATGTAGCCCATCTAGCTGCAGACCAGAATATATTGAAAATGGGATGCATCCAAGCTGGAGGTTGGGAAGTGCTCTACTCCACAGAATCTCAGAGGCTTGGAACTCAGAGACACTGGGTAAATGAGGTTGGGATGATATATGAAGCCAATGGCAGAACCCTAACATCTTTGTAGCCTCTAGCTGAGAAGACAGATAAACAGATCTCTTTTAGGAGAATTAGGAAGGCAATCTAAGAGTTGAAGCAAGGGTAGACCTCTTTTAATTGAAGCATTGGTGACCTGAAAAATTATGGCTGGCTCCCCACCCACTCTTCATAAATTGAGGCCATAAATATGTATACAGAAATCATGGTCAACCTCTCTATTGCTTCATTTCTAAATATAAATGGGCTATGAAGAATTAGCCCTCTTTTCACAAAAGCATAAAACATAAAGGAGAAAGACCAAGATAAGAACATAAGAATCATTTAAGTAAATATAATAAAAGCAAGATGTTTTAAACAATAAAACCCAGAGAATAAAAAAAGACTCTTGAAAAAAAATAAAGATCGGACAGACAAAATTTAAAGTCATTTAAATGAAGAGCTGGTTGATGAGAACAAGAAAAGTCCTCATATTGGGGAGTGAAGGGAAAAAGAGATAAGAAATATGAGGAAAGTCAGATGACTTAGAGGATCAATCCAATAAGACTGATACAGAGACTCATTAATGTCCCTCCATATTGCCACAGCCGCTTGAGAAGGGTATGTCAGGGATTCAAGTGCTCTTGCATATTCCTGAGAGTCCCCTTGTCTTCTGTACACTCCCAGTAAGTAGCTTCAGGGGATCCTTGACTTCCCAGCAGACCACACCCAAAGATATAATTCCCTATTTACTCCCTTTTTTTGAACTATATAGTATCAATATATATCTCAAGGGTTAGCAAACCTTTTTCTGAGAAAGACCAGAGAGTAAATAATATGAACTTATGAGTTTTGTAGGTCATACAGTCTCTCTTACAGTGGCTCTACTCTCCTCTGGTAGCACAAAAGCAACCTTGGATGATATGTAAATAAATGGGCATGGCTGTGTTCCAACATTTTATGTACAAAATAAGTAGTGGGTTGAGTTTGGCCAATGAGCAATAGTTGTCTGACCCTGACAAAAAGGAAGGGCCTAGAGAACCACCAATGTTGATTGGAGCAAGGGGACAAAAAGCCCTTAAAGGGTGGAGTTTAGAAAAATAAGACTTTATTGAATATATGATGTGATGGACTACTTGAAAGTAAAACATAAAGCTACAACAAAGGCAAATAGTGATGATAGAAAAAGATAATTAGAGGAGAAAAAACTTAAAACCTAAACAGGAAAGGAAATATAATCATAGCACTCTACTTGCCCAAACAATGAACAGATAAATGTTTGCATGGATTGTAAGGGGAGGGAATTCATGTCCATGATTTGGAGACCTGAGAAAGCAGACACATTGAGGAAATTAAAATTACTTCAGAGTACAGGCTGCATACATCGTAGAGGCCAGATCAGAGCCCCTTGTGTGCCTTGCTAAATATGACTGATTTTCTTTTTCTTTAGCAATTAGAAGACACTGTCAGCTTTATACAAAAGTAACAAGATTGGATTGCATTTCTGACACACCAGTCTGGTGGCATAGTGACCAGAGGTAGATGAGACTGAAGGCAGAGAGAACTTACATGGGAGACACGTGACTGGGAAACTCTACTGGGCTTTTTGTTTTAGAACAAGAATAGCCTGTTAACAACAACAACTGCAAAAAGGCATCAATAGTGCATCTCATATGTCTTGCATAAGTTTTGTTTTAAAAATGACTCTTACTTATCTTCCAGATGGGACAAAGCATGTAGAAGATATTATTTGGGACTGGGTGTCTCTGAGTACAACATAGAAGCAAGAGAGTTTTGCGTTGGAGTGAGAAGAAGACATTTTCATACACTGGCATTTTAAAAAACCCTCAAGTTCTTATTATATAGTCCCCAAATTTTCATGCCTCCATTGGACTACAAATTGTCCAAGGTCTGAGAACTTTGGTTCTTTTTTGGTTGGTATAGCTTTAGAATAAATACGCTAAAACTGTGGTTCTGAAATGTTAGTTTAGGGCTCTTGTTAGAAATGTGCATTACTGATTTCAACTCCCAAACATAATCAGATTCAAGAGTTTGGGGTGAGTGCATATTTAGGAAATGTACTTTCAACATGTTGACAGATGTTTGGTAGCACCTGGCTTCAACTAGGCTATAGGAACATACATACACAACATCTTCTTCTTTAATCAAGCTACATCCCATGTCACACTTATTTCTCCATCTCTTTGGCACTCATCAGAATTTGATGCTACTATCAGTTTGCTGGATGAACTATATAGCTCAGATGTAAGCTTGCCATCTTTAGATAATGTCTTCCAACTCTCCAGTTTAATTCCTGTTCTCTGCTACCTTGTGCTTTTTAATTTGTCTAAAAATTTTGGACAATATTTTCCATAAATTTTCTCTACCAACTTGATGCTGTGCTGCCTGGAATCAGAGTAAAAACAAATTATCTAAATGTGAAACTATATATAACCTGCAGAAAGGCAAATATTTAATCGTGCCTGAATTTAAAATGGTATTTGATTTCAGTATAAAATTAGGTTCAAGAAATTGTACTGTTTTCTGAGATGATCTTTCTTTTAAACTATGTTGAGATTTCTGTTTACTCTCCCATCTAACAAGTCTAATTACTAACTTAAGAAGCAAAACACTTCAGGTTTTGCACTCTGCTACCAAAGCTACTGAAGAACAAGTTTCAGAGATGTTACATTGAATGTGAGTTTTACCTAGAGTATAAGAATTCATTCGATTTCTTTGGCACTTTCCTCAAAAGAAAACTATGCACTAAGTTCAGACATATTTTAGCACTACAACCAGTACAATGAAAATTATTTTCATTTTTATTCACTATATAGCACCAAAAATCAAGGGGAAATAAAAATGCAAATAGAAGGATCTGTGATGAGGTACTCAAAGCTTGGAGATAGGTTAGGGGAAAAAAGAGTCTTGGGAAGTAGGTGAGACCTTAGGTGTCCTGAATATGCTGGTAGACTCTCAGATAAGAATACACAAGGTTAGAGCCACTAAGATATTCTTGAGTAGAATGAAGTGGTCAGAGAGTTTCTTTGTTGTTCCCAGAACTCTTCCAACACAAAGGAAATATAACACCAGAGTGTTTCTGTAATTCAGCTCTCATTTCATAGATTGTGGACAGAGATAAAAAGAAATAAGCTTGATCTGGGATCAAAATCAAGAATTTTCCCTATTAAAAAATGAGTTTCATAAGAACATGAACTTTGTCTTGTTCACTGCTGTATCCTCTGGGATAAGAACAATTGCTCAGTAAACGTCTGTATTATAAAGAAAGGAGAAAAGAAAGGAAGAGAAGGAGGGAGGCAGGCAGGAAGGAAAGAAATGGAAAGATACCACACCAGAGAGTTAAGGTATTCAAAAGAAAGAATGAAGTCCTAGGGATGAAATCCAGTTCCTTTTAATTTAGGTATTGACTGTCAACCCATTGGTAGATGCTGGAGAAACAAGTGGATCAGCATCAGTCCTCTGGCCCAAGGACACCCATCCCGGAAGAAGAAAAGACAGAATATATTGTGGTGAAGACTTTTTCAGGGATATGGACTTTAGGAACAGAACAAAAGGTGTTTTTGGAGTTAGTGATGGGTAAAACTGGAACAAAAATCCAAGTCTTCTAAGTTTGATGCTACTATGTTCTTTACATAAGATCTCTCTATTCATTAGGGCCACCATCATTGGAAGGCTCTTGGTATTATTAATTTTGGCCTTCAACTGTTTTAAGTTTTAAATTCACACAGTAGGTGATGTCTAACATGCTTTTTAGAAAGTTATTAGGACAGCCTAGTGAGGAATAATAATAAAACAGCATGCTTTCTTCTTTCTTGCCACTTATTTCCAGAGACCTTATTGTTATCCCAACCTCATCAAGAAATTCTGATTTTGACCAAGTTCCTATAGTATAATGGTTCTCAACTGAGGCATCACAACAGATATATGGATGGGTCTATCATATAACAGGGGAAGTAGCTGGAGTGGAATAGAAGTCCCTGGGGGAGTTGTATGGAGATAACTTTGATCTATGTGGCAGCCAGAATCTAGGTGGGTACAAGTATGTTGCACATCTGAATATACCTCTCCTGTGTTTGGAAGAAAGGAAAAAAAAAGTTGAAGAGCTGCCACATTAGATAAATGGTTATTTAGGATACAATAAAAGAGAAATAATTGTTTAGAAATTGCTCCTGAGTAGTTGGTAGAGAGGAGGCTAACCAGAAAGACAAATCTAAAAAATATCTTGTTGAAGAGAAGATCTGCTTTTATTTTAGTATTGATTTATTTATTTTGAGTTGGAGTCTCACTCTGCTGCCCAGACTGGAGTGCAGTGGCACGCTCCCGGCCACTGTAGCCTTGACCTGCTGGGCTCCGGCGATCCTTCCACCTCAGCCTTCCAAGTAGCTGGAACTACAGGTGTGCGCTACCATGCCCGGTTAATTTTTGATTTATTGTAGAGATGAGGTCTTGCCAAGTTGCCCGGGCGGGCCTTGAACCCATGGACTCAGGCAATCCACTCACCTTGGCCTCCCAAAGCACTGGGATTACAGGCTGAGCCAACGAGTCCGGCTAGAAGATTTGCTTTTAACTAGCTATATAAGATCCAACAAATTTATTCTATAACAGTGAGTAATTCCTGGGCACACTCCAATTTGAGAAATGTAAATTTAGCGATTTTAATTTAACATTATTATGTATATCTCTCAGATTATTTGATATTTGTAATATTTGTAATAATATTTAACCTAAAAATAGCAAGTCAAGTTAATTCCTTGGGGTCTCATGAATAATATTGGATTAAAATCCTAAAGCCAACTGGGTTCTGACTAGCTGGAAGTAGAGTCATAGGAAAAATGTGGCCAACCAACTCCACTCCACATTTAGAGAGGTAAAAAATCATGGCTTCAGAACCCAGAAGATGAAAGAACCCAGGCAATTAAACAAATAGAGAAATAAAAGAAAAGGCAGAGATAACTCACAAATCATTAAACAGCTTAAATACCGGTAGACTATTGAGGTACATAAAATGTCCTCATACTTCTCACCCATGAATGCAATTGACCTTGACTAACTTGGTCTCTTAATGGTTAAATTGACATTATTGCAGTAGGGGATTGGTGAACAAGACTGTTAAAATACCAGGCTATTTTGGTTTTACTTAAATCTATATTTACAAGGTTTCTTCTAGAATCTTCAATGCAGTATTTCTAAAATCTTTTGTGACACTTAGCATACTGTTTTTCTTTCCCATATAGAGTCATTAATTTGGATTAGTTTGTATAAGTCTATTTAATAATCAAAGAAGGCTGGACACAGTGGCTCATACCTGAAATCCCAGCACTTTGGGAGGCAGAGGCGAGAGGACTGTCAAAGTCCAGGGGTATGAGACTAGCCTGGGCAACCTAGCAAGAACTGGTCTCTACTATAAGTGAAAAAATTAGCCAGGTGTGATGGCACACATTTGTAGTTTCAGCTACTTGGAAGTCTGAGGTGGAAGGATCACCTGAGCCCAGCAGGTTGAAGCTGCAGTGGCCATGAGCATGCCACTGCACTCCAGCCTGGGCAATAATAGTGATACTAAATAAAAAAAAAAAAAAAAAAAAAAAAAAAAATTAAAGAAGAAATAGGTATGTGACATTCTTCATTTTGTAATCATAGCAAATGACATTACAATGCAAATACAGTATATTTTAAAAACTGCTTCCAAATATTGAATTTTGGATTTCACTATCTTCCTGGGAGTGTCTTCAAAGAAGAATGACTCAACATTAAATAACTAAATCTGCTCATGCATTCATTTAAATGTATTTATTGAATACTTTCTATGAGTAAGATATCATGTTAAACTCTATGAATATCGTGGTAAATAAAACAAAGTATATGATGCCAAGGATTTTATAGCCTAGTGGCCACAGAAATAAATAGATAAAGACTTGCAATAAAGTGTGGTGAGTGTAATGAGAGCAGTTTAACATAGGGAGCTCTTGGAGTATGTTGAGCTCCCTATGTTAAACTGCTAAGTATGTTGGGGAAAGGAGTTAGTCTGGTAAAGGAAGGTGCTGAGGAGATTGTGTGAGAGGAAAAATGGGTTTTTAGAGGACATGGCCTATTCAGGGATATACAGTACCTTAAAACCCAGAATCTGAAGGGAAAGAGGCAGAGGAGAAAAACTGACACTGCAGGAACAGGCAGCCAAATAAACTTTATTAAAAAGTTTGAACTTCATTTTTAATGCTAGGAAGAGCCCTGAAGGATTTTTAAGCAAGGCAGTACAATGATCGGATAAGTACTACAGAAAGATCACTTGGGTTATAGTGTGGAGAATAAATCAAGGACACCAGTTGGGAGGTGTTGCTTTTGAGTTGGATAAAGATTCTAATTGCCTGAACTAGGTAAGTTATTGTGAGGTGAGAATAGAAACTGGACAGATATGAGAACTAATATAGGAAATAGAACTGCCAGGACACAGTGTTTGGTTATCTGAAGGAAAAAAAGAAGTCAAGTCAAGTTGATAACATGTTTCAGGCTTGAGAAACCAGGTACCATTCATGGAGACAGTTAAGTATCCCAGGAGTGGTTTAGAAGAAGATGATGAACTAGTTTTAAACATACTCATTTGAGTGATTATGAGACACCAAATGAGATGTCAGGAAGGCATTGGATTCATTGGTCTAGAGCTTAGAAGAGATCTGGGCTCAAAATTTGGATTGGGCATAATTTTAAATACAGTATGACTTCATATGTAGCAATTAAAAGGGGAGGTAAGAAACACAGAAGTATCTGTTTTGCATGTACTTCTGTAATATGACAATGTATTTGAACACCATTAAAATCTATTCAAGTAAAAATCAATTTTTAGAAATAAAGGAAGCATATGGCTTTGGCATGAAGTGTGTGTGTGTGTGTGTGTGTGTGTGTGTGTGTGTGTGTGTCTGTATGTGTGTATATTTTCTACCTTTTCATTATCCATTTCTACTTTTATAGACTTCAGGGGCACATTTTCACCTTCATTAAAATTATTTTTTGCACCTTGTTTAAAAATTTTGTCAAGAAGGTAGATCTCATGTTAAATGAGTCTTCTAACTACAACATTAATTTTAAACAGTTATTCATGATTCAGTGTGTGAAGTAAGCCATGTTTACTTTCTAGAACCTCCCTAATAAAAGGGAATCCCAAAACACTGGAATTATCTTTCCAAGGGTGGGCCCCTTGTAGCACAGGCTTTCCCCACTAGGTAAATGTTCTAAGAACCCATCAGTATCAGTGTATAGGCTAGTTTTGTTGTGAGAGACTGCCTTCAACTTCAGTACTTTTTTTTTTTTAAGAGTGTCTTTCAACACATTTGCCCACTTCATGATGGGTGATTTACAGGTGTCTCTGCCCACACCGTGCTGAATGTTTAACAGGTTTTAACTAAAAATGGCATGACCCCCATGCCCCACCCTTCCTGTTTACCTGATCTCACCCCCAAGTGACTTTTTTATTGTCTTTCTGACTTTGATGAAAAAGTTCTCAAAGGGAAACATTTTGCTGATGTTGAAGAGGTAAAACAAAAAAATGGCAGAAGCACTAAAAGGCACCAGAATTGACAAGTTCAAAACCTGTTTTAAGCAGTGAAAAAAGTGTCTCGATAGGTGTATTGTATCAAGCAAAGAGTAATTTGAAGGTGACTAAAGTTTAAACATGTAAGAATAAATACACAATTTTTAATAAATGAATTTCAGGGTTTGGGGTCCTCCCTCATACATTGGAGTAATTACCATTTCATTCCTCTCCTCAGCCTCTATGAGAAATATCGAGTCCAGAAGCAATAAAGCCCAGGATTAATAAAAAATAGATAAATTGGAACTAAAATAAGATTTTTATAAAGCCAGAAATAATGATTTTTTAAACATTTTCATTGCTACCAAAACAATGTAACTATCTCTTTCACTTACTTCTCTAGTGAACAATAACACTTACCTGAAAAGTCAGAGGTAATTATATGAAACCTCTGCCTTCAAAAGGAATACTGCTATGTGCCCTGTCTGGCTTCAAGAACTTCCTGTACCCAGGTCTCAGGCTTTCCCCTAATTTGGTGTCTTGAGTCCTTCCCCAGTGTGGTACTGGAGACGTACACAGAATGGCCAGGTTATTCGCACCCACCCAGAGGACAAGACCTTCCTCTTCTGCTCCTGTAGTGGGATGTCATAGGCCATCTTCTCTCTGAGTCTTGCATTTCCCAGAGAAACCCTTTCCTATGAACTTAAGACTTGTGTCTTTTTCTGTACAGAACACAGAGTTACCCACAGAACTTGAGTCATGAATCAGAATCCTATAAGCAGAATGCTTATATGCCCAGCATTCCATTCTCACTCTTCAATGCTTAACAGTTGATTCTTCAAAATGTTTTTTCTTGGTCTTTTCTTCTTAAAAGCCAATGAAATGGAATACCTTTTTGTAAATATTTCTACAATTTTCAAAAAGTGCTATTACCTTAAAAATCTTTTACACTTACCTATAGAAATACATGGAGAATTGGACACAGTTTTATCCACCTTCTACCTCCAAAGCCCTACTAAAATGGTAATAAAATAATTTTTAAACAAGAAAACAAAGAATCCAAAAAAGGAAAGGAGAGAATAGCAGATCAAGAATGACAACACACTTTTATAAGAAAGCACATAGATGAAGAGTTACCCAAATTACCAAAAATAAAAAGCAGGATTCGAGAACCTGCATAATTTCAAAAAAAGTTTTAAAATATAGACGTTCTACTCATGAAATAAAAGCATGATGCCATACAAAAGAATGATTAACAGATTGAAGAAAGAAGGGGGAAAAATAATTTATAAGCTATCCTTTGTGTTTGTAAAGAAAATTGTATTTACCAGCATTTTATAAAATTATTGGTACACTTGGGAAATTCAGCAATATATACTTAGAAAAGTAAGCAATAGAAAAAAGAGATAATTATTAATTCACGGGGGAAAAAGACATACAAAATCATAGTACGCCACTTGTTTCTGCAGTGAGTAACATTTACATAATTATAATAAAATAAATCATGGGTGAATTTAATAAAAAATTGTGATTACTCATGAGGGGAAGTGTGTGGGAGAATGTATATAGAAAAAGAGAGAAAAGGGAACTAAATATTCACTAAATTAGTAGTCAGAAATCAAAGTGAAATGTCTAAAATAGACAAATCAAATAGTAATAGAAAGATATTATTTTTTAATATACAGTCACATATTATAATGAATTGCTAGGGAAGTTGAAAATGATTGAAATTGATTACTCTCAACAGAGAAAGTGGGTTGGTGGCAGGTGTAGTAGGACACTCTTGTTATTAAATGTCAGCCTTTTTGTGCTACCTGACTTTAATAATATGTTCATTATATTATTTTGTCAAAATAAAAATAAACTATATTTATCTCACAATACCATACAGAAAGATGTTAGTCTAAACCTTGAATCTGATTTATCCCTCTTACATTTTAGTAAAGCAAATGTGTTTCCATAAACTAAATGTACCTTTTAATAGTTCCATATATTTGGAAACATGAAGTATTTGGCAATCATTTGTAGTATTTTCTTCTTCACAAGAATACATTTTTTTTCTTCTGAAATTCACCTTCTAAGAATCAGTATGTTGTTGATTTTTTAAATAAAAGGTCTTAGGTCTTAGAAGTCCCATCTTCCTCATCTTGGGAAATTTTGGTTGTTTACTTTGAGATACTGCAAAAAGTCTTGTTTTCTTTCAGTATTTTTGAAGGCATCTTTAGAAGCTATTCAAATTTTGTATTTCTACTGGAGGCTAGAGTAATTTGTGAGCTTTTGAATTTTCTCTTTCTTTCTTTTTTGATATGAGAAGAGGATTTATTTGGGCAAAGTTAGAAGATTGCAACTCGGGAGCATAGATACAAGTTGCCCTAAACATACAGGTGTATTAGCATTCTGTAAAATTTCAATGGCTGAACGTTCTGGGCAAAGATTAAAAAGAAATGTCACTTTCTCCCATTTTTCTTTGAGAAAGCAAATAAGTCAAAATCTTTACACTTTGCAAGGTAACTTGTTAGACATATTAAGTGACTCTAAAGTATTTACACTAAGGAAACAAAAAAGAATTAGTTTTTGTAGAAAATATTAAGTTTGGATTCTTTGTGTATCATTTGAGGTGGTCTCATCTGCACACAGTATAAAGGCCATATAGTATAAAGCTGCCTTCCCTTTTGGATGATGAAGCAGGAAAACCATGTTCCTACTTAGATGGGTCTACCGGATTTGAACACGAGGAATCATCGGCAGAATGGGCCCCACAATTCAACGCTACATACACTAGGCTACTGCACCACTGTTTTAAAGATTTCAGATCTTAACATTTAACTCTACTGCTTTAGCTCTTCTGACACAAACTCTGAAATCATACCACCTTTCTTCTTCTTTCACTCCCTCCTTTCCATACGTTATAATTCCCAGGAGATTAAATACTATTTTCTCTCCTTTTAGAAGAGTATTGTCTTGAACACTTTGAAGCCAAGTCCTTGTGAACATTTGATTTAGTCTTCATACTTAGAACTTTTTATCTAAAGTCATTAAAAAAAAATCTAAAAATATTTTTGCAAGACTAAAGCCAAGGAAAGGGATGGGAAATGCCAGTAAAGTAACATATATAAGATTGGCCACATTAACAAAGTGCCATGCATATGATTATGTGAAATGGGGAAACAAAATCTTCTCATAGAATGCTTTTCATGCTTATTATAATTATTTAAATAGAAAAATCTTTTTTTATCAAATATATTATTAGAAAAAATAAGCCTGTATAGAGACTAGAAACAACATTTTAAAGATAATTGTCATGCTATAACATAGACTTTATCAGATATTATGCATTTTTTGCTTTCAGCTTTGTAAAAGATGTTGCAATTAATTGATTAAACAAGAATTATAATAATGGGAAAAGTTAATGGTGTTTTTAAGACCATGCGATCAAAGCTTGAACTCTCTGACTTTGAGAAGCCAGTTTCCTACACAATAAGCAATTCCAAGTACTGGGATTCTTTTAAATATCAAAGACCTCTTGCATTTTTCCAACTAAAGTGACTGAAACACTGTCACTTAGAAATGGCGAGCTTCCGGGTCAAGATGGCGACGACACAGGGGGAACTGTGAGATGCTCCGAATGTACCAAACCTACATTCTGCTGCACAGAAAGATTGTAAGACGGTGGGAAATAGGCTCCAGTGGGCTCATATACCGACAGGTGGATGCAGCCAGAGGACTCTCATAAGGAAGAACAGGAGATTGCACAAGCAAAGCAAAAGAAACCCCACCCTCCCTGCAAAACAGAATTAAAGAAGGGGAAGGAAAGGAGGAGAGAGAGAGAAATCTACACAAATGAAGAAAAGCCAAAAGAAGAACATGGGTCTCTCCCAGACCCCTGGGAAGGCAGACACTGAGAAAACTGACTTCGGAATGCAAACAATGAAGAGCCCCCAAAATGACTGGTTTCAAACTACAAATCTAGATAACAAGACAATAATGGAGAGAGTAAAAAGAAGTGAGGAGAGTCAAGAAGAAACTAGGAAGGAGCTGATAACTGAGATAACAGCAATAAAGAATACTGTGAATGAAATAAATAACAGAATGACAAGCATGGAAAGCAGGATTACCCAAGCAGAAGAAAGAATCTTAGAGCTTGAAGACCAAAATATAGAACTAATCCAAA
>CAUYQG010064044.1:0-23491 GCA_963574415.1 Tarsius wallacei
TTTTCGCCTGGGGGTGTTTTTATTTTGTTGTTTTTTTTTTTGTGTGTGTATAGTTTCTTGTTTATCGCACGCCCGTGCCCCTGTTTGTGGGTGTTTTTGGGGGGGGGGGGGGGGGGCCCCCAGGCAGGAAGGGAACTGCTCTGCTTCCTGCTGTGTCCCTCCTGCTGCCCTTTTCTTCTCAGCCACATTCCTGTCCCACAGGACTGGCGACCATTCCCTGGGTGCCTTTGTTTCTTCTCAAGCTTTGATCAGCCCTGCATGAGTGGCACGGTTTCCGCCTCTTCTCCGACTGAGAGTCCCAGTTGTCACTCATGACCCGGACAGAAGACATTCAGTCCTTGCCCTCATCCTACCCAGGCAGCATCGGTATCTTCTCGCCCACAGGAAAGGCCCTGACCAATAGCTGCTATCTCCACTGCCTGCTCCAATGAGATTATGACCAGCTCATGTGTAGGAGTTCAGTTTTTTTTTGTTTTTTTGTTTTTGTTTTTTTTGAGTTGGAGTCTCACTCTGTCACCCAGACTAGAGTGCAGTGGTCGCTCCCGGCCACCGCAGCCTCGACCTGCTGGGCTCAGGCGATCCTTCTGCCTCAGCCTTCCGAGTAGCTGGAATTACAGGCACGCGCTTCCGTGCCCGGCTAATTTTTGACTTATTGTAGAGATGAGGTCTTGCCAAGTTGCCCAGGTGGATCTCAAACCCACAGGCTCAGGCAATCTACTAGGAGTTCGGTTTTCATCGCTGAGACCTGGAGCGAACCTTGGTGCGTAATAGGAATTTGGTAGAGATATATTATGTGCTTGAGTGAAGGAAGAATGACCATCTATCCGCTGAAATAACTGCCTTGTTACTTTGTAGACTCCAAACTCTCTAAATAAATATTCCTAAAGACTGCAGATTAGTGAATCAAAGTAAACATAGCCCTTTTACAATTGTGTCACTATTTTAAAGTC
Source organism: Tarsius wallacei (assembly GCA_963574415.1). Classification (NCBI taxonomy): domain Eukaryota; kingdom Metazoa; phylum Chordata; class Mammalia; order Primates; family Tarsiidae; genus Tarsius; species Tarsius wallacei. The sequence continues at coordinate 951 of CAUYQG010064044.1, forward strand.
AGTAAGAACATGTTTAGGACTTCCTGTGCAGTGGAATGACTAGTACTGTGGACGACAACATTTAAATTCCAACAGTTCTCCACAGAGCTAGAACACTGGGCAGCAATGGAAATATTTCTAAATACAAATTTCTGCTGTGTTTTGTATAGGAACCTGCCAAGTTTGTGACACTTGCCAAGTTTACTTTTTTATATGTTTGTTGCTTATTTATTTTCTCTTCCCTTCCTTGTCTGCCTTGTACCACCAGTAAGTGTCACAGAGGCACCGAGCACACAACTTACAAATAAATATGTATCGGGTTAATAAATATTTATTTTTGAGTTTTGAAAGTAAGACAAAAAAATCGCAAGGAAGACGGTGTTGTTTTTAGGTTCTTAATAGCTAGCTCACTACAATGGTCTGAAGTTTCAGGTCTCATATTTAATAAGTATGAGGAAAATTCTAAATGAGATGTTACCAAAAACTCCAGGGCTCAAGATCATCCGGAGATATCTACATTTAGGATTTCAACTCTGAAGTGGCACAAACATTTGGAAACCTGCCTTCTATGTCTACTTGATTCTGTTGGGCTTTGTAGAATATTCAAAGGTCCTTGAAATTCTCCTCATGACTCCTTTGCCCTAGGAAGAAGCGTGTTGGCCATGAATATCTCACGCATGGCAAAAGGGAATTTTGAATGGGAAAAATAAGATGAAAGGGAAGACAAAAAACGTCACCCTCTATTTTCACAGATACTTTTCTATTTGGAAATAGCATTTGTATCATCACCTGCCTACGACTACAAAGAGTGGGCCAGCGGACACAAGGATTGCTGCATGAAGTGCATCTTTGCAGCGTGGAAGGTGCCTGGGTGTGAGTGTGAACTTGGGTATTTAAGAGAGCCCAGGGGGAAGAAGGCGGAAGACGCGGATGTGTTGGAACCTTGGCATCGGTAGAGGAGGGTGAATGTGAAAGAATGGAGCTGGAAAAGAGGGATTTTTAACTGGACAGATTCTTCTTCCTAATGAGCTTGGAGTTCCTTTAGGAAAGAATAGATTTGGGTGGTACAATGGACTAGATGTGTGTGTATCCTCCACAGTTTATATGTTGAAATGCTCATCCCAAAGCGATGGTGTTTGGAGGTGGGGCCTTTGCTGAGGTCATGGGAGTGGAGCTGTCGTGATGGGACTAGTGCCCTCATAGGAAGAGGCCAGAGAGCCAGCTCCCCTTCCACCACGTGAGGACCCGTGGGGAAGGTGGCCACCTGCAAACCAGGAAACAAGCCCTCACCAGCCCCTGGATCTGCCAGCCCCTCGATCTCGGATTTATCAGCTTACTGTGAGAAATTAGGTTGTTGATGATAGAGCCACTCTGTCCATGGTGATTGGCTACAGCAGCCAGAACTGACTAGGACAGGTGGACACCAGGCAGTCTCATGACTGCACAAGCGGATGCAACAGAAATCATGACAATGGTACGTCCATGACCAGAGTTTGGGAAAACTCCTGTGAAAGAATCAAGTGTTCATAGACACGACACTTATTAGGAAGACCTCCCTGAGCAGAGTGTATTACACTGGGAGTTTACAGATGCACCTTTGTTCAGGCCAACGGATCTCAGCAAGCACTTGGCATAGTATCGCAGACACACACCGAATGGCGAGGCAGTGAAGGGCTGTCGTGCTGTGTGAGGCCGAGTTACGTGGGGCAGGCTGCACACCGGAGCCCGAGAGTGGTGGTCACAATAGAGACATGTAGCCTCCGCTCCTAGATAGCAGATTCAGGGGGTCTGGGATTCAGGAATCTATTGGTAACAAGTGTTCCTGAGGCAGGGAGATGGTGGAGCACTGTCTTTGGAAGCCACTGGTGGGAAAGGAGAGCAATTTACATCACGATGATGGTGAAGGTCATTGGCGCTTACTACAGATGTCCTCAAGCAGCAGTAGGCGTAAGACTTACCCAGGCCCCTCTCTATAAATGCAGATCTCCAGAGGTCAGCCCCAACATTTTTGAATAATTGAATTCTAGGAGGATGGACATCTGAATTTGTAACCAGCAGTCTAGCTGATTCTGGGCAGGTGACCTACAGACAAAATTTTGAAAAACACTGGCCAGGCAGTGCTGTGACCCTTTCACTACATTATCTGATTTCGTCCTCCTAATAGTCTTACAGGAGAAGGACTTTCATTACCCCCCCTTTACAGACAGGAAAACTGAAGCATGGAGAAGCTAAGTAGCTTGTTCAAGACCACACTGAAAATAGCTGAATTACAAACTAGAAGTGTCTGCTGAGATGTATGTTCCTAATACCAGATTGCCTCGGTAGGAGGCTGAAGGGAAAAAAAAAAGAATATTCCCAGTTGAGACAGGTTTTATGAAGGAGTTTAAACTAAAGCAGGGTAAGTGGACTTTGGAATTTGCTTGTAACTTGGTCCTTGGACACCCAATTGTACTTCTCTAAAATCCGTACTTGTTTGTTTGTGTTTGGTTGATTAGTCACAAAGCTTTGATAGATCCAGCCGAAAGCAAGCGCATTGATGTTTCTCTCATGTAGCAAATAGTGTTATGGTGTCTGGCATTATTGGATAGACATAGGGCCAGGCCCTGCATTTAGGAAATGCTGATGCGGTGTGGGGCCAGACACTCCCAACCTCTTAACATTTTCTTCCTTCAAATAACTTTTGGCTTTCTCCTTTGAAGGACAAGCAAAATGAGGAAGTAGGCAAGGAAGCCCACAAACACACCCCATCTTTCGTCCTCTGAGAACAAGACAGAGGGTCCTGAAGCATAGACGGTCTCTTTTCCAAAGAGCTTGCTCTTTTTGGACTTAGTGGTAATGTCATCTGCCTTTCAAAATATAGCTTTTTTTAAAAATTGTGAATTTGTGCTGCATGTCAGCATTCCTTTAGTGGGCATATTTCCTGGGTTTGAGGAAGTCAAGGCTGTAAGTCAAAGATAACTTGTTTACCAAAGAGGGACTGCAATTGAAAGGGCTCTTTGGAGTTAATGAAAGTGTAAAATAGCTTTCCCCACCAGACTGAGGGGAATCTAATTTAATTATCTGTGAATGTCACAGATTAGAAGCAGCCTTTCATCCCATACCGGAAGCTGAGTATCAGTATTTCCCAGCAAAGGGAAAAGGGAATTGGAGCCACAGGTGGGGGGAGAGTGTCCACAAGAGAGCACGTGGGTTCAGGCCTCTGAGCTCTTCAGACAGCGCTGCTTAAACAGGTTACCACATCTATTGGGGGCCTAGGACACAGTGGACTAGGCATGACTTCAGCTACTCAGAGTTCAGCCAGAATCTGTTGCACACCCACCATAGCCAGGGCATCTGTAAAGCTAGGAGCCATAACACACAGAAAATTGATATCCCACAAATTCGCTCAACAGATGGCATTTTTAACCAAATGAATGCTAACATCACCACAGGACAGGCAGGACTGTCAAAGAAAATGGGGGAATCATAGTTGAGCAAGCATCATACTTAGACGTACTTTAATTCAACTTCGAAAAGTAATACATAGGGGAGTAGTGACTGTTGGCTGACCCGGCGCCGAGCAAAAGCCCCACTGGGGCGGGAGAGAGGCGGGGAGTAAAAGGGAAGCAATGCAGAAAACAGTGCTCTGGAGCTACACAGTTGAGAAACAGAGTCACAGGTAACAATGATCGAAGGACATCACCAAGCACACAGAAAAAGCACAGGACTACAGTTCAGCGAAGCAAATCCTCATCGTCAGCCAGTTCTCCAGAGTCTGCAAGAAAACTTCATCCTCGACCAAGTGATAAACTTAGCCCCATAAACAATTAACCCATTTGATGAACAGTCAGGAGTCCCTTCTGCATTTGCAGAAGGAGGTATTCCTTGCTGATTGGTACATGGTTCAGTAAAACACAGATTACAGTGGGCCTGTCCTCCTGAAAATCTTTCATTTGATCCTCTTCTTATTACTTCAGCTGAGGGTCTGAGAGAGACTAAACATCCATACACCTTTGTGTCAAAAGAGGGTTTCAGAGAATTGCTTTTGGTTAATGGTGCTCCTGAAAAGGCTGTTCCTTTGCTCCCTAGACTGATTCCTGTGCGAAAGGCAACTCTGGTCCATTCAGATGACGAGATATTTGAAAGAGGATTGAAAGCCTTGGTTCAGTTAAGTGTTGTTGTTGGTCCTTATCTAAACGACTATCTGAAACATCTGCTTACAAGTCTTTCCAAGAGACTAATGGACAAGAAATTTAAAGAGCCAATCACCAGTGCATTACAAAAGTTTGAGCAGCATGGTGGAAGTGGAAGTCTTTTCATCATCAAATCTAAAATTCCAACATATTGCTCCATATGCTGTTGAAGAAGAAAGTCAACAAAAGTCATCTTACTACCTGATGACATGTATCAAACACTGACCACAGTTACCCATGGAACTGTATTCAGTTTATTTTATTATTTTGTAAATCACAGCCACTATTCATTATTTACTGAGTTAAGATGAGCATACACAATTGCACTGAATCATAGTAAAAGTATTCATCAACAAAATAGAACAGTTGATAATGGAAAGTTATTAAAAGAAATTCTTTAATAGCACAATTTTGTGGGCCTTTTTCATATTTTCATCATTTGTGTGAAGAGCCATTACTGAGTTTGCAAGATCAGCTGTGTTTGTATTTTCTAGTGCCTTTTAATTTATAACACCCTTTTTTGCTATTAGTTTGTAGATGTGCACTTATTTTTATAGAGATTTTGCCATTTCTTGGGTTTTATATTTATTGGGGCTATAGAAATATAAAGTAGTGGTCAAATGTTTGTGAATACATTATTATTATTTGTAAATATGTATTTAATAATGGAGAATACTTTGAAAAATTTCTTTCCAGAGTATTCTAGTTCAAGAAATGTTTTCTAACTGTGTAAATTCTGTTACAAGTACTATCACAACTTGTTAGAACTACCTAAACTTTAGGTGTTAATTGTATTTAAGTAAATGTTATTTTTGCATTTCGTAGCCTGAAAGCACTGATATGTACATAAAGATATTCTGAAATTAAAATGTTAAACTCTTAAAAAAAGAAAAGTAATACATAGACAACATCTCTCAAAAATGTGTATACATTTTTTATGGCACCCCTGTATATGGTTTTTAAAATGGTATTTCTTAAATGTTTAGAACAGCTGGGGATTGGCAAACTTTTTCTGTAAAGAACCAGATAACAAATGTTTTAAGCTTTGTGGGCCAGACATTTCTGTTGAATCAAACTGTCATTTAGCACAAAAGCAGCTGTGGACAATACTTATACAAACGGGAAAACCAGTGTTCCAATAAAACTTTATTTACAGAAACAGGCTGGGATGAGAATTGGCCCCATAGTCTGTCAACCTCTGGTCTAGAGTATCATTATGCTGGGAAATTATAAGACAGAATCTCACTTTCCTCCTTTTCACAAAAAAGATTGTATTTCTCTTAGTAGTAAGTTAGATGACATTATCAAACAGTGTCCAAATGCAGTCAATGGCTTAATGCTGTAGCATCTATCATTGAACTTCCTCCACAATAAGCAGACAAGGGCAGATCTTAGAATGCCAGGTGGGGTTTTCCACAGTGGTAACCATTGTGCATCCATCTCGGCATTACACATGAGCAAAGGAAACAGAACTCCATATAAATGCTCAGTAGCCTCTTGAGGTAGTGCACTACCTAGGCAAGCAAGAAAACCCCTGTACAACAACAAAAACCTAACGACTCAATTAAAAACCAGGCAAAGGACTTGAACTGACATTTCTTCAAAGAAGTTATACAAATGGCCATTAAGCTCATGAAAAGATACTCAACATCAGTAGTCATTGGGAAAATGCAAATCAAAACCACAATAATATGTCATTTTGCGCCTGCTAAGATGGCATTCATTTAAACAAAACAAAACAAACAAAACAAAACAATAAAATGTAAAATATTGTCAAAGGGAGAAATTGGGACACCTTGTATATACTGCTAAAAGTCATGTAAGATGGTGTGGCTGCTGTGAAAAATATCATGATGGTTCCTCAAAAAATTATCACATGATTCATAAATTCCACTTTGGGCATACACCCCAAATAATTGAAAGTAGAAACTTGAACAGATATTTGTAGACCTACGTTCATAGGAGCATTTTTCACAATAATCAAAAGGTAGAAGTAACCCAAGTGCTCATAAAAAGATAAACAAAATGTAATGCATGTGTACAAAGGAAGGAGATTCTGACACATGCTATAACATGGATATAGAGTTTCAGTTCAGGAAGATGACAAAGTTCTGGAGATGAATGGTGGTGATGTTTGTAGAATAATGTGAATATACTTAATGCCATTTAAGATACTACACACTTAAAATAGTAAAAAGGATAAATTTCATCCCAATGAAAAGAAGAACAAGACCCCTGTGATCACCTGACCTATAAGGAAGTGTCTCAGGTGATCTGTTTGGATCAAGCTATCCCAAGAAGTTTCAAGTCAGTCAATCCTGAGAGGGTTGCTTTATGAGAGGCAGCTGAGGAATTGTGACCTGGTTTGAGTGTTCCAGGAAATCAGTTATAGTTTGAGAATTTCCACATCTAGGAATCATTTGGACTAAAAAAGAAAATGAGGGTTCCTGTGATTCAGAGCAAACTCTGCACATAAGACTTGTAATATGACCAAAATGTCTGCGATATTCTTTTCTGAGTCTTACAACCTCAAAGATTCAATTTGACAGTGGATCAGGAGTCAAGTCAATGATAGGTAGGTATAAAAGTTAGGAAAATTTACCATACCTGATGGAGGGACATAGAAAAGAAAAAAGAAAGGTAAAAAGAAATCCCTGTAATTAAGGCACAGTGAATTAAAGCAAAGTGAATCCATCTTTTAGGATTACAGTGAAAACTCACAATTTCCAGGTAAGGGTAGGATAAATCTTTCTTTCCCTAACCCTGCTTTCCTTGGTCACGCATGTAACTGATTTTAGTTGACTCACTTGAAATGTAAGCTCCTTTGAGTCTAAATCTGTGTAACACTTAATACCATATACCATGCACAAGAGGTGACCTCATGGAAATTGTCCTTATTTGCATAGCAGTATTACTCAGGTGTCACCCTTGCAAAAGTCAAACTGATATAGAGTTGCATTACCTACTATAGGCAGAAAGATGCTGAGCCATGGTTTCTTAGTTGAAGGAAAATGATACCATTTCTTCCCATACTATTGGTAAGAATAGGAAGATATCTCCAAGCCAGCCCTACTACAAGTCCTATGGTCACATATATGACACTGATGATAACTCTCAAGTAACAACAGTTTTCTCATGCTGCCAAACCAAGGTAGAAGGCTGTGTGATCATCTGGTAATGTTGAACCTCCATTTCCAACTTAGTTGTTCAGAATGAACATTAGAGGGTCTCAAATAACCCAGTTAACTAAGAATTTTCTGGCTATTAGAGTTTTAACCAATATGCAGTAAGATGCAGTCTTTATTCAGGGGCGCACATCCATATTATGATAATTTTTTGACAGTTTTTATCAGAGAATTCAAAGCACTGAGCAAAAATGTTTATATGAAAAATATTTCTAGAGGAAAAAAATAAATTCAGGGTAAGGGTATATGCCAGAATTTCAGACCGTTAAAGTCGGTGGTATGCAGGGAAATGTTTAATAACAGCAGAAGTGGAGAGATGACCCCTGATTTATAGCAGTTGCAGATTGTTGTAGTGTAAACACTCCCACTATGGTCAGTTTCAAACTAGCAACACAATACCAACCTGCTCCCTAGATTCCTGAAAATTTAACAACAGGCTCATGAGAGCCAGTACAAGCTGGCTCTCCACACCATTGGCTGAAGCCCATTTTCCTCCTCCCAGCAAGATCAGTAAGCCTTGTTTCAAAGCTGAAATAAACCCAAGAAGCCAAGTCCTTCATTATTTTCAGCCCCTTCTTATCTACATATATCTACAAGATATCTGTTCACGTTTCTGTGTCTTCCCTTCCAGCCTGCCCATCTAAGGGACCTAAGTCTACTCTTTGATAAGAAGGCTTCTTTGAATGCTCTTAGGCAGGTCACCCTGTCCTTTGTGTAATTTGAATTTCTACAGGTTTTCTATCTTACTGTCCTCTCATTTGCTTGTAGACGGCAGTGCTCCATGAAGGCAGGGCATACACACGTGCCACAGCACTGAGTCTGAACTGATTGAGTTGAATGAAATCTGTTGAGTTGACTGGCTGGGCTGGCTTCTGTCCAGTCCACTGTAGCAAGATAGGATTAGTGAGCAGCTGAGGACGACCTGCAGGTACCCCTCATCAACAAGGGTACCTGCATAGTGAACATTTGTTTGCCTAACACTGAATTGTACCCCACATCTTTAATAAAAATTAAAAAAGAAAAATGTGTATTTATGGTAAAATCATGGTAATAAAAAGAAATAAGAAGAAAGAATTCCCACGTGATCCCATTGTCTAGACATATCTTTTCTTTCTTTTTTTAAAACGTGAATAAAAGTGTGTATTTACTCTAAAAAAAGATTTCACAGGGCACTCACCACTGTACTCATCAAACTTCCACAAAAGGAAGGAGGGCGAACAAATACGTGTTGACCATAACATTTCTGCAAACCTCAGCACCCAGATCTTAGTTTCCAACACTGTTCTCCGATGAAAAGAACCCAGGCTCCTTGATTCTAGGACCAGGTACAAGGAATATACAAGATGAGCATGGAGGATCTTGTAGTGCCAAAAAGTAAGAAATTGCTAAATAGATACATAAATATTCCACAGTGATGGGGGCATATAAAAAGGAACACAGGAGACAATATTCTTAATATTCTTTAAAGAGTTGCCCATGGCCAGGACTAAAACAACTGGGGCAACAAAATAAATAACATCGTATTGGATTATACTCTAAAGTACAAAAGAAATACTCATGAGTTCATACAAATATAAATAAATGACTAAATAAAGTTAAAAGGGGGAAGAATACACAAATCTCCTATGAAGAAGAATTCTAAATAGTTCATGAAAACACCTTGCCCTGGAGGAGGCAGATCATAACTGGCCACTCCAGAAGGGTGGGCTGTGCACAATGACTTCCTTCCACAGAGTAGCACAGTATGGAAGGGTGTGAGTGTGTATGTTTGTGTGTGTGCATGCGTATGTATGTGGAAAGAGTAATTTTGAAGTGACAAATCTGGTAAACACTACTTCAGCTCAAGTAACCAAGCTCAATATCAATAGTGAGAGGTCACAGCGATAAGCATGTACCCTTGATAGGGATGAAGTGATGAAAACAGCAATTTACCAATTTTAAGGAGTATGGATCATTTTGTGGAATGTTCCTCATTTGGGGGTTTCCTAATCATAAGAAAACATCAAATACACCCAAATGGATTCCACAAAATGAATGATCCGTGCTTCTTAAAATACCCACGTTTATCAAAAACAAGTTTGAGAAAACATCACATTCTACAGAAGCCTAAGGAGACGTGACGAATAAATGTAAGGGGGTTTCTGGGATGGGAATTTGAAACAGCAAAAGGACATCAGGTAAAAACTAAGGAAATCTAAAAAGAGCATGAACTGTAGTTAATAATAATTTACAATATTTCTGCCTGGTATTCTAAGTGATTCATAAACATCATTTTGCTTAATCCCCACACTGCTGTTAAGTGGCTTGTTTCTCATTTTATAGATAAGATCAATGAGGACAAAAAAGATATAACTACTGTGCTGAAGAAAACAGAATTAGTAATTGGTGAAATTCAAGTTGAAACCCATGTTGAGGACTTGGTTGGGAAGATGGTGGCTGAGACAGTTGGACTATGCAAGTCCCGGTGTGAGTGAGTGTATGGAAAATTTTGTGTACGTGCTGGTGAGCGAGTGTGCGTGTGAGTGGCTGACTGAATGAGGGCTAGGGAGCTAGTGGCCAGGGCTCTCCTGGTGCAGTGGCTGGTGCCACAGCTGTTGGGCTTGGACCCTAGTGATTCCCGGGATGCAGAAGCCAGGCACCGTTTTCTTTTTCTTTCTTTCCTTTTTTTTTTTAAATCAACAAACCCTCCCTGGGAAGAAAATGCTGGAAGAGACTGTCTAAGTGGGAGCTCGAGAGAAAGTGTCCAGGCTCCTGGTGCAACAGCTGGTGCTGCAGCTTCTCTGCTTTGTCCCTGGCTCTTCCCAGGTCCCAGAAGCCAAGTGCCATTATTTTTTTTCAAATGGACAAAAGTTTTTCTTCAAAAAAGCAGCAGCTCTCCCTCATTATTGCAACTGTAGCTCCAGGCTCTCCCTCACCATTGCAGCAGGAGAGAGACTGCTGGCTCCTGGCTTTGCCTCACTACTTCAGCACCTGGCAGGGCACTGGCAGCAGGGGCTGCAGAGGGAGTCCACAGGCAAAGTCCCAGGAAAGAGGACAAGAGAGGCACCCTACCACCATCTTGAAGGCAGGGCAGGAAAGTGCTCTGACTTGCTCACCATGGAGCAACAGACCTGATCTCTGTGACTGGCGGATAAACTACTCAGGGATTCATCGTGACCCAGAGGGAATATCCCGAAAGCACAAACTTTGGAGGGACCTGATGAGTGCTGAGTTCCAGGCGCCCCACCTCCTACCCTGATCCAGCTGCAGGACAAAGGGTATGGCCAGAAAAGGTTGAGGAAGAACTCCAGAGAGATCAGTGGTGAGTCTGGGGCTGACCCAACCCCTTCCTCCCCAGCAATCCTCTGAACATCAGACCCACACAGCTGGGCCACGACTGAGACGGACAACCCAGGTGGAGCCTGGATGTCAGTCACAATAAGAGAGGCCTAACTGGGACACCCGCTGAGAGTATATACCTGGGAAAGAGACAATCCCATATCTCCCAACCAGAGGAGATCTCCCTGACCATACAAGAGTGGGAGGGGAGGACTGCAGCCCCACCCACCTCCACTGCCCCTCCTCCTTCCCTGCTTGAGAACTGAGGAGAGAGTGAAAGAGGTGGCTCTGCAGGGGAGACCTGACTAGAGGAACAATTACAGAGCCTGCCACAAGAAGGCAGGTTTTTTTTTTAATTTTCAATTTTTTAAATCATATTTTTAATCTTAAAATTATGGGGTACAGTTAAGGGTTAGGTATACAAATATGCATTGTGCAGGTACCCTTGTTGATGAGATGTGCCCCCCCAGGCAGATATTGACTACCGTGAATCCCACCTCCCTTCCCCTCCCTGCCTACCCCCCATAGTTTCCCTGCCACTGTCAATTCTCTTCTTATAGTATTACAACAGTTGTTCAAAGTCCACTTATGATTGAGAACATGTGATACTTAGATCTTTGTTTCTGTGAGAGATCACTCAGTATTATAAGCTCCAATTCCATCCAGGTTGCTGCAAAATTCATGATTTTGTTCTTTTTTATGGCTGCGTAATATTCCATTGTGTATATGTACCACATTTTTAAAATCCATTTTTTAATGGACAGCATGGTTGGTTCCATGATCTTGCTATTGTGAACAATGCTGCAATAAACATACATGTGCAGGTATCTTTTTTATAGAGTGATTTGAGTTCTTCAGGGTATATTCCCAGTAGGGGGATTGCGGGGTCATATGGAAGGTCGACTTTTAGAGCTTTTAGGAATTGCCACACTGATTTCCACAGAGGCTGCACTAGTTTACACTTCCACCAACAGTGTAGAAGTGTTCCCTTTTTCCCACATCCTCTCCAGCATCTGTCATTTTTTGGGTTATTGATAATGGCCGTTCTGACTGGAGTTAGGTGGTATCTCAGTGTAGTTTTAATTTACATCTCCTTGATAATTAGTGAGGTTGAACATTTCTTTATGTGTCTGTTGGCCACTCGTATGTCTTCTTTTGAGAAGTGTCTGTTCATATCTTTTGCCCACTTTGTAAGGGGTTGTTTGTTTTTTTCTTTCAGCACGTTTGGGTTCCTTGTAGATCCAAGATGTTAGAGCCACCTCTTTCACTCTCTCCTCAGGGAAGGAGGAGGGGCAGTGGAGGTGGGTGGGGCTGCCATCCTCCCCTCCCATTCTCATATGGTCAGAAAGATCTCTGGTGGTGATGTACAGGATAGTCTACAGGATAGTCTCTTTCCCAGACATGTACTCTCTCAAGGTTGCCCCAGCCAGGCCTATCCTGGAATGGGGTTCTATTGTGACTAATGTCCAAGCTCTGTCTGGGTTTGTCCCTCTCAGTCATTGTCCAGTTGTGTGGGTCTGACATTCAGAGGATTTCTGGGGAGGAGGGAGTTTGGGTCAGCCCTGGACTCACAACTGATCTCTTTGGAGTTCTTCCTCATTCTTTTCTGGCCACACCCTTTGTCCCATGACTGGATCAGGGTAGGGGGTGGGGCTCCTGAAACTCAGCACTCATCAGCACTCAGCACTGAAGTTTGTGCTCTCAGGATATTTCTTCTCCACCACAATCCAGCCCTGAGTAGTTGATCTGCCATTCACAGAGATTGGATCTCTGGGCTCTGGCCACAGCCCCTTTCTGCTGAAGAGGTGAGGCAAAGCCTGGAGCAGTCTCTCTCCTACTTCAATGGTGAGGGAGCACCTTGGGCAATAGTTTATCCATGCCACTTAGGCAACAAGTTGGAGGCCTGGGGGGGCGGAGGGAGCTGGGCGGGGCAATGCAAATCTCTGCCTGGAAAATGGCTGTGGTGGGCTGCTCCTCACCAGGCATGTATTCTTCTCTGGATGCCCCAATGCTCTCTCTCCAATAATCAGATTCTGCACTCCAGCAGTCTTGTATGACAGGTGATGGTGTGCACCTGGTGCCAGGTGCTGGAAATCACCTGGATTCAGCAGACTTTTCTCAGGCATGTTCCCACAGGCAGCAGAAGTTTCTGCATGCGATCTTGTGAGCTGTGCTCTAATTTCAGGGCGTTGTGGCTTACAGTCGCCCTAAGAGGGGGGACCCGAGTGCATGCAGCCAAATATCCCCTCAGATGGACTTTCACACTCCCACCAGTGCCTGCCTACTCACGCAGAGAGTCTTTATTGTCACTTGCCTCCATGGAGATTCTTACAGCCCAACCTGTCGGCCACCATCTTACGCTCCACCTCTTTTTTTGTTTTTGTGTCTTTTCCCTGGTTTTGTTTCAGATTGATACTGGCTTCACAGAATAAGCTAGGGAGAATTTCCTCCTCTTCATTCTCAAGGAGTAGCTTCAGTAAATTGGTACCAGTTATTCTTCAAAAGTCTGGTAGAATTCTCACTCTGAGCCCATCAGGTCCTGCATTTTTGTTTGTGTGTTTGTTTGGGGAGACTTCTAATTGCTGTTTCATTCTTGCTACTCATTATCAGGTGTTCAAGGTTTCTATTTCTTCTTGTTTCAAGGTTGAAGGGTTGTATCTTTCCAAGAATTTATTCACTTCCCCTAGATTGTATAGTTTGTTTGCATAGAGGTTCATTATAATCTCAGATGATCTTTTGAATTTTCATCATATCAGTTGTAATGTCTCCATTTTCATTTTGATAGAGCTAATTTGAACCTTCTTTCTTCATTTCTTAATTAATCTAGCTAGCTGTCAATCAATTTTGTTTATCTTTTTAAAGAACCAAATTTTCTTTCATCGATCTTTTGTATTGTTTTTATTTCAACTTCATTGAGTTCTGTTCTGATTTTCATTATTTCTTTTCTTCTGCTAGCTTTGTGTTTGGTTTGTGTTTTTCTGGTTTCTTGAAGTGTGATATTACGTTGTTAATATTTGATTTTTCAGTCTTATTAATGTCAGCCTTAAGTGATATAAGTTTTCCTCTGAGCACAACTTTGGCTTGTCCCAGAGGTTTTGATAACTTGTTTCATTCATTAAGAGGAATTTTTTAAATTTCCACCTTGATTTCATTGTTCACCCATGGTGAACAATTCAGGACCATATTGTTTAATTTCCATATTTTTATTCAGTGTTTGCAAATTATAGTTAATTTTCTAGTTTTATTCCATTGTGGTCTGAGAAGGTGTTTAATACGATTTTAATATTTTGAATTTATTGAGACTTGATTTGTGGACTATCATATTGTTTATCTTGGAGAATGTTCCATGTACTCATAAAAAAATTGTATAGTCCATTGTTTGGGGGTGTAATGCTCTGTAGATGTCTGTTAGTTCCATTTTCTCTAGGATCTGGTTTAATTCCAATTTTGACTTTCTACCTTGATGACCTGTCTATTACTGTTAGTGGAGTATTAAAGTCTCACACTATATTGTATTGCTGCCTATCTCTTTTTTAGGTCTAGTAGAATTTGTTTTATAAAGCTGGGTTTCTGGTGTAAGGTGCATATATATTTTAATTGCTATGTCATCTTATTGGCTTGATCTCTTTTTCACTATATAACAGCCATTTTTTTTTTTTTTTTTGCTGTTATTAATTTAAACTCTGTTTTTATCTGGTATGAAAATAGTTACTCCTGCTCATTTTTGTTTCTATTTGCATGAAATATTTTTTCTCAGTCCTTTGCCTTAAGTCTATAGAAGTCTTTGTGTGTTAAGTGGGTCTCCTGAAGGCAGCAGATATTTGGGGTGTGTGTGTGTGTGTGTGTGTGTGTGTGTGTGTGTGTGTGTTTAAATCCATTCTACCAGTCCATCTTTTTAGTGGAGCATTGAGAACACTGGATTCAGAGTTAATAATGATATGTAAGGTACTATTTCCTTCATCATACTGATTATTATCTGGTTACTTACTTTCTTTCTTTTTTCTCTATTGTGATGTTCAATAGACCAGTGAGTTTTGTGATTTCCAGCATTTTCTATCAGTGCATTGTGACCTTTTATTTCAATATTTATAACTCCTCTGAGTATTTCTTGTAGAGCTTGTCTAGTGGTAACAAATTCCCTCAGCATTAGATAGTCTGAGAAAAATTCATTTCTCCTTCATTTATGAAACTTAGTTTTGCAGGATACAAAATCCTGGGCTGATTCTGTTTGAGGAGATTGAAGATGGGACTTCTATCCCTTCTGGCTTGTAAGGTTCCTCTGAAAAGTTGCTGTTAGTCTGATAGGTTTACATTTGTAAGTTATTTGTTGCTTTTATCTCAGTGCTCTTAAAATTCTTTCCTTCACATTAACCTTGTATAACTGAATGATTATATGCCTTGGGGGTGACCTTTTTGCAAGGAATCTTCTGGCAGTTCTTTGGGCTTCTTGTATCTGAATATTTAAATTAAGTTTTCCTCCATCATTCCCTCAAATAAGTTTTCCAAAGCTGTTTCTTTCTTTTCTTCCTCAGGAATATCTATAATTCTTAGTCTTGGGCATTTTACATTATACCACATTTCTTGGAGACTTTCTTCTGTTCTGTTGATTATTTTTTCTTTATTGTTGTCTGATTGAGGCAATTCAAAATTCTTGTCTTCAATTTCTGAGATCCTTTGTTCTGCTTGTTCTCGTCTATTGTTAAAACTTTTCTCTGCATTTTGTACTTCCCTAAATGATTCTTTCATTTCCAGAATTTCAGCTTGTCTTTTTTTTAAGGTATCTGTCTCTGGAGAATTTTTCATTTATGCTTTGAGTCATTTTAAAAATGTCTTTATGTTGGTTTTCAACTTTTTCCTGAAGCAGTTCTATAACCAGCCTTTTGAAATCAATGTATGGAATTTCAAAGATTGCATTTTGGTTAAGATCCACTGCTGAAGAGATGGTGTCCATAGTAGAAACACTCTAGCTACCTCACACCAGTCATCTAAATTCTCTACCCTGATATTCTTTCTGATTGACAAACATTAATTGCATTATTTCAAATGTGAAGTTGTGGCATATATGTATGATATTTTTGGCTACATGTGAGTGTAGGAGAACAGTATACAAAATCTCAACTTGCAGGAAACTAAAAATGTAGATTATAAAGTGACATTTTGTTTTTCTCCTCCAGAACACTCCTATACTGCCCATTGAAAAACAAAGCCATATTAGCTGATAAGGTCAAAAGCTCCTCTACTACCACATGAGATAAAGATTTGGGTTGACAGAATTTAGAAATAACTTAGATTATTTTTCTCGCCCCTCTCTTTTGGGATAGGACCAATGGGTTGACAGGAGCAGCAGGGTACCATCCTGACCTTTAAAGATAGGATAATTTTTTTTTGAGACAGGGCTTCACTCTATTGTCCAGGCTGAAGAGCAGTGGCATGATCACTGTCCCACTGCAGCCTCAAAATCCTGGGGTCAAGCAATTCTCCTGCCTTACCCTCCCGAGTAGTTGGGACTACAGTTGTGTGCCACCAAGCTTGGCTAATATTTTTTCTAGGGCCAGAGTCTTGTTTTTTTTGCCAGTCTTGTCTAAAACTCCTGACCCCAAGTGATCCACCTGCCACAATCTCCCAAAGTGATAAGATTGCAAGCATGAGTCACAGTGCCTAGCTAATAGGGTAATTTAAGATAAGAGTAGATTACTCCTTGCCTATGCCATCTAGACTTTTTATAAGAAGGAGTTCCAGGAATGAGTCACACATCACTAGATGAGATGAAGTGGCATAGTTAGGCCTTAAAGTGTGGTGGAAGAATGTGCATTGTATGGCTAGGGTTAGGGTAAAATGAGTGAGACCAAGTCATGCGAGTGCAGGGTTAAATCATTTTGTTAATTCAATTTTTGATATTTTTGTTCACCATGGGCTTGTTTGCATTCATTTTGATTTCTAAAGACTATTGCAATGATAGTATTTATCTTGAATACTAAAGTTTTGGGCAGACCATTAAGTTTTGGCTATACTGGGCTGGGATATGGAGACTTGGCTCTGCACACCATATATTCCTCTTGTCTCTTGGGACCAATGGGCTAAAGCAGGCATGTTTTCTCTTTTGGGAAAACAGAGGCCTAAGAGAAAGCTCACTGTGAAAATGCATTTCAAGTCCAAGCTTGTGAGTCTGTGAATATTTAATTTGTTAAAGGAAGTCAACAGCAACAGCTGAACTAAGACTTAAGGGGTGTTAAAGTAAGACCTCCCATGAAACTGAGGAGCCGAGACCACCCTACTTCTCTCTCTCTCTTCCTCTCTCTCTCTCTCACAAGTATAAAATGACAGGAAGCTAAATGTATTGGAGATAAGTCATGAAAATGTGTTACTATGCTACTAATACATCTCAAAGAGAGATAGACTAAAAAAAAAAGTAAGAAGAATGAGCAAGGCAAATGTCAAGCAAATTGAAAATAGTGATATTGATGATGATGATGATAGTAATAATTATAATGGAAAGGAGAGATTCCATCCAGACATAGGTAGAATTCAAGGTGAATATATTAAATGAATAAAGACTAATTATATGTTATTGAAGCTATGAAGTTGTGTTGTTCATGAATGAATAAATCTTTATTCACATATATTACTATCATGAATATTTATGCATAAAATTTGATGGATCATAAAAAAGTAAATGCTAAAGATACAAATATAAATTCTCAAAAACTTACTGTACCAGATTTTAACATACTTTCAGTGTCAAACAGATGGGATAGATTAACGTGAACAATGTATATAATAGTTTACTTATAAGATAAATCTTACAACAAAAATGCTCATTTTTCTCAAAATCTAATAGTGTGTTTTACCATATGTCATAGCGTGTCACAACAAATTTCAATAAGGACAGAAAATATATGATCCTGTTCTTTAACCTCAATTACATAAAGTTGAGAGTTAATTAAAATAGGTTAAAAAATACAGACACTTGGAGTTAGAATAGCAAAATAAAAATAAAACAAAACAAACCACCACTTTAATAATTTCTGAACCAAAAAGGAAAATAAAACTTCAATTATAGGTTGTTTAGAAAATAATAATAATAATGCTACACATGAGATTTAGCTAAAGCTGTACTCAGTGGAAAATTATATCTTTAAAAGCTCTATTTAAATTCAAAATAAGTGACTATAAATGAACAAAATAGTCAAGTCAAGGAGCTACAAAAGAAATTATTCAGCATAAAAGCATAATTTAATGTACCAGAAAATGCAGAGTCCAAGTGTTAGTTCTCTAAAAATTATTTTAAAATAATTAAAATGTTCACAAGTGTAATCAAGAGAAAAAAGTAAAACTGCTTTTATACTATTGGGAAAAACCGAATAACACCATAGATATGGAAGAGAATATAATTAAAAGCATATGCTACTCAAATGTTTAGAACAATTTTTAAAGAAAATGTAAATTACTAAAATGTTCTTTAAAAGAAGTATAAAACTGTTGGGCATGGTGGCTCACACCTGTAATTCCAGCATTTTGGGGAGCTGAGGTGGCCTGAGCTCAGGGGTTCAAGACCCTCCTGGATAGCTTGGTGAGACCTAGTCTCTCCAATAAATAAAAAACATGGAACCAACCATGCTGCCCATCAAAAGTAGCCTGGATTTTTAAAAAAATGTGGTACATATACACAATGGAATATTATGCAGCCATAAAGAAGGACAAATTATGAACTTCACAGTAACTTGGATAGATTTAGAATCTATAACACTCAGTGACCTATCACAGAAAAAAAGAGCTGAAAGCCACATGTTCTCACTCGTAAACAGACCCTGAACAATTATCATAATACAATAACAAAAGGATTACAGTAGCAGGACACTGCCAGGGCAAGGGAAGATCACACTTCACCAATAAAGGTACCTGATCTCAAACTAGGTGAAGAGGGAACCAGAGTCAGGCTCAAACTTAACCTGTACAATGACCATTTGTATACCTAATCCTGAAGTGTACTCCACATCTTTATAATTAATTAATTAGAAATTAGCTAGGTTTGATGGCATGTGCCTGTGGTTCCAGCTACTTGGAAGGCTGCAGTGGCTGTGAGTGTGCCATTGCACTCCAGCCTGGGTGATAATGAGACTATGTCTCAAGGAAAGCAAAAAAAAAAAAAAAGTATAAAACTTTAAATGAGCAGATAACCTTGAAAGAGTAATAGAGAAAAATAAAATTGTTATTCAAAATGTAAGGTAATGATTCTAGTTCTGAGTAAAATGTAGTAAGTACACTACCCTGTGTGTCCCACTGAATGTAACTACAAAATCTGTGCAAAGTACAGGAAATCACTATTTAAGGACACTGAAAAGTTAATAGTAACAGATGACTTGAGGAAGAAGACCAGAATTCAAAGTACTATTGAAGCAGCAGTGAGTTTACCATTTTTATTCTTCTCCGGGAGCCTTTGGGTTAATTCAACTCAGTCTGAAACCCCAAAGCAGGCATTTGGAGATAGGCAGATAGGTAGACAGGGAGGGAGGTGGGGGGGCGGGAGTTAGTTCTGGTTTAGAGAGAAGGAAACATTCTCTGTTTGTTATTTCTCTCTGTTTTCTCACTTCCCAACCCTCACGCAATCTCTTTCAACGGCAGCCATGGCAAAAGGTTCAATGCAAGAACAATCTGCAGGAGTTAAAATTTGGAGGAAAAAGGACCTTCCTGCCTTATTGCAGGAGTTGTAAATCTGGTAGCATAGGACAAAACATCCTTGTCCTCCCACCATTTGGCCTAGATGCAAACAGTCACAGAAGTGTGCAAGAGAGGGAGTGGGATAGCCAAAGTCACAGCTTGGGGGGCAGAGGTCTGAAAAAGGGAGCCTCCCAATTTGAATGTAATTGAGAGATTTGGGGAGCAAAGAGCATAAGATCTTCGCAGTTCATTTTTGAACTGCTCATCCATGGCTCTGATTTTAATTAGTAACTGAAATCTCAGATGGAACACTACCCAAATTCCAGATTGGCCACAGAGAAGCTCACACACAGGAAAAACCCTAGTAGTGCTGCATAAACTTTGAAATCTGAACTAACATTGGAACCAATGCCCACAGAAGGCTTGGATCTCTCCTGATTAACTACCAGCTAAAATAGATACCAACACTTACTTCAGGATTTAAACAAGACTCAGAATCTTATAACACAGCATTCAAAGTACAATAAAAAATTGCTCATCATACACACATACAAAAAAGCATAACTTGCATGAAAAGAGAACCCCGGATGAAAGATATTGGAATTATGTCACAATGACTTTAAAGCAGTTATTATATAAAGCCTCAACCAGCAATCAAGGACACTTTTGAAACAAAAAAAATAGAAAGTTTCATCCAAGAAATAGAAGAGATAGAGAAGAATCAAATAAAAAATTTTTTAACTGGAAAAAGCAATAACTGAAATTAAAACTGTATTGAATGGGCTCAATAGTAGATTTGGAATTACAGGGGAAAAAAAGGAAATGCTAATCCATTCAGAATTATATATCCAGCAAAAATATCCTCCAGGGATTTAAGTGAAATGAACACACTTTAAGATAAAATAAAACTAAGAGGATTTGTCACTAGTAGATCTGCTCTACAAAAATTTACCAAGAAAATTCTTTGGACAGAGGGAAACTTGGAACTTCAGGAAAGAAAGGTAATATTTAATATAATTAGTCACTTGGGAAATAGAGATCGAAATCATGATGAAATAACACTGACAAGCTATTTGAATGGTAATATGTTTGTATACCCAAATATGCTTGTGTGTATATATATACATATGCATGCACACACACACACACAGTACCAAGTACTGAATGGGGTGCAGAGCAACTAGAACTTTCATGCATTTCTACTGTGAATGAGAAATTGTGAATGCACCCCTCTGGAAAACGTTTTGGCAGTTTCTTATAATGAAACTATACTTATGCAATATGATCTAGTAATTCCATCTCTGGGATTACTCTACAGAAGTGAAAGTTTACACAGAAGCAAAATTTAGGTTAACACAACTTGGATGAAATTGGAGAACATCATCCTAAGCAAACTAAATCAGGAACAGAAAACCAAACACTGCATATTTTCATATGGAACCAAAAAAAAGAGCCAGAATGGCCAAAGCAATCCTAAGCAAAAAGAACAAACCTGGAGACATCACATTACCTGACTTCAAATTATGCTACATTGCTGTAGTAACCAAAACAACATGGTACTAGTACAAGAGCAGACACATAGACCAATGGGACAGAATAAAGAATGCATAGGAGCTAAACTAAGGATCTGCAAAGGCATAGCGAATAGTATAATGAACACTGGAGACTCAGAATGGGAGAAAATGTGGAGGGACAAAAAAAATACACCTATCGGGTACAATGTGCACAGGTGGGGGTGGTGGGTGCACTGAAAGCCCAGACCAAATACGATGTGTATCCCCCAAAGCTATTGGGGGGGGGAGAGAGAGAGAGAGAGAGAGAAAGCAACTTGGTCTCTAAACAGACAACTGTCATTAGTAAATCAGGTGTACTTATCTAGGAGATCTGAGCACCAGGAGCTGATTTCCAAACAACAGGGGGATTATCTTCAGCTAAGCTTTGGAGGACTTGCATCTTGGTGAATGGTACGCTCATTGAGAATTTTTTTGGTAATATTTAGAGGCACCTTCAAATCCCAGAATGCTCAGTAGGCTGACTTTGGGTTTGTCATATATGGTTTTTATTATTTTGAGGAATGTTCCCTTTATGCCTATTTTGCTGAGGGTATTTTTTAAAATCATGAATGGATGCTAGATTTTATCAAATTCTTTTTCTACATCTATTAAAATGATTATTTTTTATTTTAATTCTGTGTATATAATGGATCACATTCATTGACTTCTGTATGTTGAGCTACCCTTGTATCCCCGGGATAAAAAACACTTTGTCATGTTTTTTTTTTTTTAAATGTTTTATTGATTTCAGTTTGCTAATATTTTGTTGAGGATTTTTGCATCTATTTTCATAAGGGATATTGGTCTGTGCTTTTCTTTATTTGTTGTATCTTTTCCTGCTTTGGGTATTAAAATCATAAGGGCTTCATAGAATGAGTTAGGGAGATTCCCTCCTCTTCACTCTTGGGGGATAGCTTCAGTAAAATTGTTTACCAGTTCTTTAAAGGTCTGGTAAAATTCTGCTGTGAGTTTACCAGGTCCTGCACTTTTTTGTTGCTGTTGTTGGGAGACTTCTAATTTCAATTTTGATACATGTTATTGGTCTGTTCAAGGTTTCTATTTCTTCCTGATTCAAGCTTGAGGGCTTGCATTTCCAAAAATTTATCCATTTCCTCTAGATTGTCTAAGTTTGTTTGCATAGAAGTATTCATAAAAGTCTTGAATGATCTTTTCAATTTTCTTCATATTAGTTGTGATATCTCCATTTTCATTTCTGATTATGTTAATTTGAGTCTTTCTTTGTTTCTTAATTAATTTAGGTAGTGGCCTATTACTTTTATTTATCTTGTCAAAGAACCAGTTTTTGTTTCATTGATCCTTTGTATTGTTTTCATTCAATTTTTCATTTAGTTCTCTTTTCTTTTTGGTGGGAGGTTCTTTTTTTTTTAAACATATTTTTTATTTTAAAATTGTGGGGTACAGTTAAGGGTTAGGTATACAAATATGCATCGTTCAGGCACCCTTGTCGAAAGGGGTGTCTCCCCATCCGCAGACAGATATTGACCGCCATTAATCCCACCTCCCTTCCCCTCTTCCCCTCCTTTCCCCCCCCATAGTTTCCCACCACTGTCAATCCTTTTCTTATAGTATTATGATAGATGTTCAAGATCCACTATATGAGTGACAACATGTGATACTCAGACCTTTGTTTCTCTGAGAGATCACTCAGTATTATA
>CAUYQG010064048.1:0-12166 GCA_963574415.1 Tarsius wallacei
CCCTCATCTATAAAATGAGAACAAGATCCCTATTTTAGAAAACCTTCAAGTCCTATGTGTATGAGATATGTGATATAGAGTGTGATGTTCAACACGTAGTAGCTTCTCAACAATGTTTTCACCATCTATATAGTCTCTTAAATATTATTTTGGCTTTTTAAAGTAGATGGCCACTCAAGGCCAGTTTCTCTGTATAGGAATAATAGCATAATTTGCAGGACCAGATGCCAAATGAAAATGCGGGGCCTCTGGTAGGAAACGCAGCCCAGACATTGCAAGTGAGGAAGCAAGAAATGGCGGGAGAAGTGCCAATTACACGTCTTCTCCGCTTGTTGTCCCACTAGACTGCACTCGGAAAACACACAGATGAAACTTTTAAGAAATTTAAGGTGGCTGCAGTAGAGCATCAGACCAAAGGAAGAGGTCTTGGGAGTGCAGGCTCTGGGCGATGCAACACAGTTGGGTGACAGACTGTCCTGAAGAGGCTGGCAAAGGAAAGCTCTTCCCTGACTTCCCAGTACATTCTCACCACCTTGGAAACCAGCCTTTGACTACCAGATGCAGGAGACAATGCCACCTTTGATCTCCAATCCCTATGCAATACACGTACAGTTATTCGACCTTCACATGCTCCTTAGGAGATGGTTACAGTGATTATCCCCAACTAACAGAGGGGGAAGGTGAGGCAGAAAGAGTTGACAGGCTTTGCACAAAGTGAAGCAGTTACAGGATGCTGGGATTCAAAGGCAGGTTTCTTTGGTACCAACCTCTGGGCTGCTGCTCCTATCTTGCCGGTACATAGATGCTTCCCAACCCACGTGCACCTGCATGCACACCGGCACACACACATACATCCAGTCCCTGTGTCTCTACCCATCCCTTTCTAACCAGCTCTGAACTTTTCCAAGACAGTAAGTCTGAAGAGCAATGCATTCAGTCGACTCCAAACATAAAGCGGATGCCTGTGGATACATCTGTGATTGACACAACATATTGGCAGATTTCACTGCTAATTAATGCAGAGAGGAATCATTAAATCAGATCAAACTCATTTAAAAACGGCTCAGCCTGGCTCCCCGCCCCTCCCCATTGCGAGAGCTGTATGGATGGCCGGTGGGGGGAGGGAAAAGGGAACAGACAGGGCGATTTAATTTTTCAAGTAACACTGTTCAAATAAAAATACATTTGTTCGAATGAGATTGCCCTGAAACAGCGTTTGCATTGATGGCTCTGAGAGTAATTCTATTAAGCCGGAGCATATTTTTCATCAGGAGGCAGAAAAAGATGGTGAGAGAGTAAGGGAGAGAAAGAAGGACTGAAAGCTGAATGTAACCTAACGGAGCTGCAAACATCGAATATCTTAACCCATCTCATCTCAGGGCTTTCTGCTCAAATTGTTAACTATCCTGTCTCCTGCCGTGGGATCCTGAGGGGTCTGCCTTATCTCAGGGGTGCTTGGGTTCTCAGTTCAGCCAGGTAGCTGCCACACCTGGGCATACGCAGAGCTGGACATTGTACAGGCTGCAAGAAACTTATTTCTTTGTTGCACTTGAGAGAAAAACAACTCGTAAAAGCACTCTGAGAGTGTATACATACACAAACACACACACACACACACAACGCATGCTCACATACACAAAGACAGTGTGCATATACATACCCACTCATGTACAGATATCATACATGCACATAAATACATATATACATGGACATAGATATGAACATATATATAATCTACATACAGATTTATCTATGTACACCATTTTTGCATAAGACTATAAGAGAGGGGACTCAAAAAATCAATAATTTGCTTATAAAAGTTGAGTAATCTTACATGTTTAAACTTCAAAGTACTCTCCATTTGATGCAATACACCTATTGGACGCTTTTTCCACTGCTCAAAACAGTTTTTGAACTCGTCAATTTTGGCGACTTCCAGTGTGTCTGCTGTTTTTTGTTTTACCTCTTCCACCTGGGCAAAACGTTTCCCTTTGAGGACTTGTTCATCCGGGGAAACAAATAACAAAAAAATGTCTCTTAGGGTGAGATCTGTGAATAGGGCAGGTGGGGTAGGAGAGTCATGCTGCTTTTGATCAAAAACTGCTGAACACTCAACACGATGTGGGCAGGTGCGCTAGTAAAGCCCTCATCATGAAATGGGCAAATGCGTTGAAATAATTTCCAAAAGAAAATTTCATGAAAGCCAAACACAGCCTCACACAGCAACAATAGCTGGTCCACCGATGCTGACGAGTTCCTAGAACACTTATCTAGAGCGAGAAGCCTGCGCTACGAGGAGCAGGCCCTCCAAAAGATAATTCTGGATTTTTTTTGTTTTGTTTTGTTTTGTTCCCTCAAGTGTATTTTTCTGTTCCCTCATGTGTATTATCTATTTATTTTTTAAATTGAATTTCTCTCTCCCTGCAAAAATATAACCTCCAGGAGGGCAAGGGAATTTGTCTGTTTTGTTCACTAATGTGTCTCAAGGTCTTAAACCGGTGCCAGCCCACAGTCGACCCTCAATAAATATTGATTGACTGATATCATTATTATCTCTTTATATATCTGTTTCCTTAACAAGAGAGCGAAGCTGGCAAAGCTGGGGTCTCTGTCTTCTTCCTCACTGTACCTCTTGGTTCTACATGTTGTCTGACATACAGGAGTCAGCCAATAAAAATGTGCTGAATAATAACAATAATAATCTGTATCTTTATGGGGATCTAACTCTGTGCCAGGTCTTATTCTTTGCTTTCTGTGTGGTAAAGCATTTAGGCCTCACAACAATACTATGTGGGAGGGATTATCAATATGCCTGGGTTACAGATGAAGAAACTGAGGGTCAGAGAAGTTAAGTATCCCAGACAAATCTATTGAGAAAGCTTTAAGTATAGGGCCTGGATGGGTTGTGATAAAAATCATCATGCTAGAGCAGCAACATATTTCAATTTCTACAGTTTAAAAGTTATCTGAGATGAGATAAAAAAAAATCAAAAGTCAACACCTGACTCTTCAGGGGACCATCTGGAAGCACGCATGACGCTTGTTTGTAAACACGTCACTGTCATTTTTCCCATTTGGGTCCAACCAAGACTCTTCTCTGGTTGGCCACCTGACGAATCCAGCCGGGTGTGAGTCAGGCTTCCTCGGCAGGGTGTAGTGACACTGTGACACCAGACTAGGAATCACAGGCTTCTGACACCGTATGTCAGACTCAAAGTCAGCAGCTTCTTGGGGCTATATCAACCAAGCATCCTGAGAGAGGACCACACAGAATCACAGGAAAGATCTGAGAGGCACAGCCTTTGTGGGAGAAGGAAAAACTGGGTCTTTCTCATAACTCCCCAGAAGTCCTGAAGACGAAGGCTAAGCCTGGGGACAGCCACTCACAGTCACGTCTTAGGCACTTCCTGTGAAGCTGACATAAGTGAAGTTTAGAGACAGCAGGTCCCTGGGGAAGAGCATCAGAGTCCATGAAGCCCTGGTTTTATGCCTGTCCTCGGGGGAGCTCTGCCATCATTTCGTGTCATTCTGTCTGGTAGTTCTAAGCCTTTTCTGCATGACAGATCCATCCAGGGAGATTTAAATAAGATGTAGGATGTCCAAAACCAACCCCAGAGATTCAAATTTGTTGGCCTTGGGTGTGCCTGGACAAAGACATGCTCCAGAACATTTTAGAACTTAATATGGGGCTGGGGTTGAGAATCTCCAGTTTGGTCTTTGCAACAATTCTTCTCATCCACCTTTTATTTTGTTTCTTTATTTTTGAGTTGGAGTCTCACTCTGTCACCCAGGTTGGAGTGCAGTGGCACAATTATGGCTCACTGCAGCCTTGAACTCCAGGGCTCAGGAGATCCTCCTGCCTCAGCCTCCCAAATGCCTGGGACTGTGGGTGTGTACCATCACACCTGGCTAACTTTTTGATTTCTTTGTAGAGACAGGGTCTCACTATATTGCCCAGGCTGGTCTCAAACTCCTGAGCTCAAGCAATCCTCTCACTTTGGCCTCCCAAAGGACTGGGATTATA
Organism: Tarsius wallacei; assembly: GCA_963574415.1. Classification (NCBI taxonomy): domain Eukaryota; kingdom Metazoa; phylum Chordata; class Mammalia; order Primates; family Tarsiidae; genus Tarsius; species Tarsius wallacei. The sequence continues at coordinate 4,025 of CAUYQG010064048.1, forward strand.
GGTGTGAGCCACCATGCCTGGCCACCATGCCTGGCCTTGTAGAGATGATGAAAATGAGGCTCTGGGTGGTGAAGGAACTAACCCAAGGCACTCAGCTGGCATGTGGCAGAGTTGGGACACATGGCCATGGTGTCTGGCTCCAAGTTTGGTACTCTTTCCACTGCCAAGGTAGCTAGCTGGGTGAGCCAGCTCTGTGGACACCTTCAATCCCACTCACAGTATCCCTCAGCCACGTATACTTGGTAGTGATCAATGCCACCAGAGTCCAAGTGGCCTCTATTCAAACATTCTTTCCCAGAGGATTGAGCTTTGGGGACTCTACTCAGTACACTCATATTGGACTTCTACAGATAGAAATAATGGTGGGGCAGGGTCAAGTGCAGGTTAGGAACCCAGTGTCTGCACTTACACTCATCTCTCTTCCGATCCAAGGACCTGCTGAGACCTTTCCCAAGATCCTCTTGCACTGCGCTTCCAGGGAAAAAAGGAGACATTCAGGTTCCTACAAGGAGCCTTAGGCTCCCGAGGGACAAAGGGGCTGCTTGGCCTTCCAGTCTCTTTATTGCTTTAATTAGCTGTTTGGTGACCTGACAGTCTCTTTGATACACATCAGGCGTCTGTCTGTGAAATATGGGAAATGTCAGCCTGTCGAACAAGGGTCAGCCAGTTTGTCAATACCATCGTTCACCAGGCTGGCCCGGGCTGGGTGTTGACTTACAGTGATTAAGCCATCTGTCCCCTCCCCCTGGCCAAAGTGTCAGTGGCGTGTGGAGCTTGGCTGGTGGCTGGAGGCGAGGTGATGGTGTCGAGGCCGTTGGGCGGCTGACTTCAAACCAGAGGCTCAGGGCAGCAAGCAGTGGGGAGAGAGCACAGTCCAAGTCAAACGAACCACAGCAAAGGCAAAGGAAGAGGGCCAGTCAACAAGCCAGGGCGAGAGGAGGGTTTCTCTGGGACACGCAGTAGCGTGGAAAGGCTAAGAGTTAACTTTGCATTCATGGCTTCTGGTGGCACAGACATTTTTCCTAAGTCATTATCGTGGCATGTAACACACAGAGAAACAAAAACTATGAGGTTTGAGACAACTAAAACATCAGTGTAGACGAATAGTGTGACGTGTCTAACGAATGCATCAAAGTGATTTGTGGATGAACCAATAAAGGTATACTGATATGCTGACTGCAATGAAGGAGGAGATTTATTCATTTTCCAAGTATTAATTGAACATTATTATGTGCCATGACTTATTTTTGTGCTGGGTCTATTGCAATAAACAAAACGGACTTATATCCTTGCTCTCATGGAGCTTTCAAGGTAATAGAGAAAGATTTTAAAGGAATGATGATTAAAGGTTATAGTATGTTAAAACGAACCATAAAGAAATATAAAAGGAAGAAGTTAAGGAGTTGAAGTGGTTTGCCATTTTAAATGGGATTATATGAACAGATGTCTGTGGAAGGTAACACATGAGCAAAGTCTTGAAAAGTAAAGGCAGAGAGAGAGAGATGGAGAGACGGGGGGAAGGAGAGAGAGAGAGAGAGAGAGAGAGAGAGAGAGAGAGAGAGAGAGAGAGAACTTCCCTCATGTAAGCTTTCTGGTATAGCTAGCCTGAGGCTAATTTACATACCACACTAGCTAAAGTTAACAAAGTGCCCCTAAAATATCTGTCAGTCAGAAATATCATTGATTTATGAACTAGCATGGTTGATTGATTGCAAATGACTGGTTAAATATTAAGAGCAATGTGAATGTGGGTTAGGACAAGAGTTAAGAAACTAAAATATTTATGCTGTCTGTATTATAAAGCATGTCTATTATGTTCATCATGTTGAATCTTCTTAATAATCCTATTAATTAATTCGTATTACAATTGCTATTATTAACATTTGGGTAACAAGAAGGAATGCCAGCTACAATAAATGACTTGGCCAACATTACCTGGCTCTTGTTTTTATCTTCTTATTCTAATGTTCCATGCTCATTTCAACACTAAATCCTGTGTATATATATTAGAAATAAATAGAAATCCACAATGCTCAATGTGCATTTTAGTAATGAGGCATTAAGCAAGGAATTATTAGTGTGAAGAAAGGATGTTATTTACTTTATTCTAGAGGAAATGATTTTTAAACCAAATCTTGAAAGAACAAACTAGGAAATATTTGTTCATACGAGTTGCACAGTGTCTGCATCACTAAATAGGGGAACATTAAATGTGTGCCGAATGGAAGGCATTTCAGTAGTTGAGAATAGTGTGAGCAAAGTCATAGGACAGGGAAGGAAGGCTTTGTAAAATTTCTGTGGTAGTGTTAGTAAGAAGCCCGGCCAAGTTCAAGATTGCTAGGTGGGAACAAAAGAGTACTATTTCAGAAATTTGAGGAAAGGAAACAAAGAGGGAGTTTTACAAAAGACTGTTCAGATGTACATATATTAACTTTAAAATATAAGTAATATAATTTAGAGGTGAATAGGCTAGATACTGGCATCAGACTGTCTGCTTTTGTTTACAGTTCATATTCTATAATAACTGTTAACAGTGGATACAACTGTTAACTCTCCATGTCTCAATGTGTTCAAAGTAAAATGGTATTGGTAACAGTATTTTCCTCACTTTAAAAATTGAAAGTGTCATTACATACAACTCTTATAACGCAGCAACTTGAGCACTGTTAGTATCATATAATGACTTACATTAACCAATAGGAAAGAAATAGGAATTCCTTAATACTTGGTACACTGATTTTATACAATAAGTTGTCATAAAATTGTTTGACATATTGATATTTGATCCTTTTCTTAATTAAGGCACTTATAGTAAACACCAGCCTCTCTAAAGTTATTTTATTTATAGTTTTCTTTCAGCTCTAAAGGGATTATTGGCATTGCTTACTTTTCTGGTGTCTATCATTATGTGGAAGTACATATTAGTGCTGCCAGACTGAAGTCAAAGCAAAATATACTTTCTCACTAAAGACTCTGTAATTTAATATTGTCTAAAGTGTAAAAACTAGTGATATATAGCAAGGACTTTTGAGGTTTTTTATAATTTAATTGGCCTTTTCTTTTCTTTTTTAGAATTCATTGCAGATTAAAGTTGGCATTTCAGTTTTGGTGGAACAAAAGAGTTATCTTCAAAACATGTCACAACTGCCTGGAAAAGCTAGTAAGAAGAAGCTGCTAATAAGGACCTGCTAATAAGCAGCTCAGAAGTATTTCAAAATAACCCTACCTTGAGCGTCTCCATCTCCCGTTCCAACGTGCACACATCAAAGAGAAAGAACACAGAAGAGAATCACATGTTGATTACCTGTGTTTTTGTTGTGGGGATCTTTTGTTGTGTACAATTTGAGAAGCTTAATATGTAAGAAAGAAAGAAAATAGCTTAAGTGCAAAGAAAAGTGACTCCCATTATTAACAGAATGTCTCTATTTTTACCTCATGGGCTATAAGAGCTAAGATAATATTTTTCTCCCTCTTTCTTTTCTTCTTTTTCTTTTTCTATTATTTTTTGTGAACAGAAACATGAATTTGATTAGACCTTGGTAGACTTACTTATAGAATCCAAGATGTGAAAATGCATTCCAACTAAAATCACATTTGTAGTAAGGCAGGTGATAAATCTTCCTGAAGAGGGTCTAAAGGTTAAATAAATAAATAAGCAAGCAAGCAAACACTAGAATAAAAGAACTATTTAGTAGAAATTTGCTATGGTCCTTCAATAACTATTCCCCTAACAATTTTCCTTCAGAAAGTTACTTTTGTACCCATTTTCAGTCATGTATTTTTAGATGAGGTTCCACATCTTTTTTTTTTTTTTTTTTTAGTTGGAGTCCCCCTCCATCGCCCAGACTGGAGTGCAGTGGCGGCTCCCGGCCAACGCAGCCTCGACCTGCTGGGCTCCGGCGATCCTTCTGCCTCAGCCTTCCGAGTAGCCGGAATTACAGGCGCGCTACCACGCCTGGCTAATTTTTTTTATTTATTGTAGAGATGAGGTTTCGCCTGCCCAGGCGGGTCTCGAACCCGTGGGCTCAGGCAATCCACTCACCTCAGCCTCCCAAGGCGCAGGATTACAGGCTGAGCCACCGAGCCTGGCTCACATCTTCTTTTTTATACAAACAATGTCTCTTGGAATTAGACCATCATGTACTTCTGACTTCTATGATAGATGAAGATGCTCACATGACCAATAAGAATCTATTCAAAACAATGACTTTTGCTTGAAATTTAGAAAAATTTTAGAATTTTTCATTTTGAGGTTGGAGAAGATGAGTGAGGTTTTGAGGGACCTTCTGCAGACATTTTGCAATAATGAGAAGATAACCTTTTTGAGAATTGAGTCAATTTGAAGTTATACCAAGAAGAACTCTTCCTCAACTAAGTTTATGATCTTTTACCTTTTATACTTATTTTGGGAACTTACAGAAGGAGGATTATTTATATTTTACAACATAATAATACTGCATGAAAAATAACTATCTTCAGCCGGGCTCGGTGGCTTAGCCTGTAATCCCGCTCTTTGGGAGGCCGAGGTGAGTGAATTGCTTGAGCCCGTGGGTTCAAGACCCGCCTGGGCAACTTGGCGAGACCTCATCTCTACTATAAACTTTTTAAAAAATTAGCTGGGTGTGGTAGCGCGCGCCTGTAGTTCTAGCTACTTGGAAGGCTGAGGCGGAAGGATCTCCGGAGCCCGGCAGGTTGAGGCTGCAGTGGCCGGGAGCCGCTACTGCACTCCAGTCTGGGCAAGAGAGTGAGACTCCAACTCAAAACAAATAAAAAGAAAAATAACTATCTTCAACCATTTACTTAAGGTGAAAAAAAACAAGTTACTTATCTGTAGTTTTTTGTGCTATATATTTTCTTCTTTTTTTATAATAAAGATGTGGGGTAAAATTCAGGGTTAGGTATACAAACATTGGTTTTGCAGGTACCCTTGTTGACAAGGTATGCCCCTCTCCCTCCTAGCAGTTTCCCTCGACTGCCTATCCCACAGCCCCTCCCCTGACAGTTTCCCATTACTGCCAAATGCTTTCTTATAGTATTATAATTGTTCAAGGTCCGCTTCTGAGTGAGAATATATAGTACTCTGTTCTTTGTTTCTGTGATAGATCACTGAGTATGATCGAATCCAAATCTATCCAAGTTGCTACGAAGTACATATATTTGTTCTTTATGGCTGCATAATATTCTATTGTGTATATGTACCACATTTTCCTTATCCAGTTCAGCTTCGATGGGCAACATAGCTATTTCCTTGTTTTTGCTATTGTGAATAGAACTGCAACAAACATACGTGTGCAGGTATCTTTTTTGTAGAATGATTTGAGTCCCTCCGGATATATTCCCAATAGGGGAATTGCAGGGTCATATGGAAGGTCAATTTCTAGTTCTTTCAGAAATTGCCACACTGTCTTCCAAAGAGGTGCCACTTGTTTGCATTCCCACCAGTAGTATAGAAGCTTTCCTTTTTCTCCACATCCTCGCCAGCATCTGTTGTTGTGTGTTTTATTAATGATAGCCATTCTTACTGGGGTTCGGTGGTATCTCAATGTGGTTTTGATTTCATTTCTCTGGTGATGAGTGCGGCTGAGCACTTTTTCATGTGTCTGTTGGCTACCCATATATCTTCTTTTGAGAAGTGTCTATTCATGTCTTTTGCTCACTTTTTAAAGGGGCTGTTTGTTTCTTTCCTTTCAGCATGTTTGAGTTCCTGGTAGATCCTAGATGTTAGGCTTTTGTCAGATATACAACTGGTAGATATTTTTTCCCATTCTGTGGGTTCGCTCCCTGTTCTCTTGACAGTTTCTTTTGCTTTACAGAAGCTTGTCAGTTTGATGAGGTCCCACTTGTCTATCTTATTTCTTAAGATAGTGGACTTTAGGATTCTGACTAGGAATTGGTTCCCAGTTCCAATTTCCATAAGGGAGTCTCCTGCATTTTCGAAGATTCTTAAAGTTTGAGGTTTTACGTTTAGGTCTTTGATCCATTTAGAGTTAATTTTTGTGTATGGTGATAGGTAGGGGTCCTGTTTCAATGTTCTGCATGTGGTCAGCCAGTTTTCCCAGCACCATTTACTAAGTAGGTTCTCCTATGCCCAGTGGTTGTTGTTGGAAGCTTTGTGAAAGATGAGTTGGTTGGGGAATTGAGCCTTTGCTTCCATAATCTCTGTCCTGTTCCTTTGGTCCATGTGCCTGTTCTTGTACCAATACCAGGCTCTTTTGATTACTGTAAACTTATAGTAAAGTTTGAAGTCTGGAAGTGTGATAACTCCTGCTTTGTTTCTTTTACTAAGGAATGTTTTGGCTATTAGTGGTCATTTATGTTTCCATATGACTTTCTGTATTGTCATTTCCAGGTCTGAGAAGAATGATGTTGGCAGCTTAATGAGTATTGTGTTGAATCGATAGATTGCCTTGGTAGGGTGGACATTTAACAATGTTGATTCTTCCTATCCATGAGCATAGAATGTTTTTCCATTTGTTGATGTCTTTTGGATTTCTTTGGGCAGCGTTTTATAGTTCTCATTGTAAAGGTCTTTCACTTCTCTGGTTAGGAAGATGCTGAGGTATTTCTTTTCTTTCTTTTTTTTTTTTTGGCTATTGTGAATGGGATTGTGTTTTTTATTTGGATCTCTGCTTGCCTGTTGTTGGTGTATAGGAATGTAACTGACTTTTGCACGTTTATTTTATACCCTGAGACTTTGCCGAAGTCCTTTATCAGTGCAAGCAGGTTTTTGACAGACTCTCTTGGATTTTCAAGGTATAGGATCATATCATCAGCAAAGAGGGACAACTTGACTTCCTCTTTTCCATTTGGATACCCCTGATTTTCTTCTCTTGTCTAATTGCCCGAGCTAGGACTTCCAACACAATATTGAGCAGGAGGGATGAGAGTGGGCAGCCTTGTTTTGTCCCAGTTTTCAGGGGAAATGTTTCCAGTTTCTGTTCATTTAGCAATATGTTAGCTGTGGGTTTATCATAGATGGCAGTTACTATTTTGAGGTATGTTCCTTCTATAACTAGGTGTTTGAGGGTTTTTATCAAGACGGGATGCTGGATTTTATCAAAAGTTTTTTTTTCTGCATCTAATAAAGTATCATGTGGTACTTCTTTTTACATCTGTTGATATATTTAAGTACATTTATGGTCTTGCGAATGTTGAACCAGCCCTGCATCCTGGGGATGAAGCCTACTTGGTCATGGTGGATGATTTTTGAGATGTGTTTTTGGATCCGATTTTCTAGAGTCATGTTGAGGATTTTTGCATCTATATTTATAAAGGATATTGGCCCATAGTTCTCTTTTTTTGTTGGCTTTTTACCCTGTTTGGGTATCAGTGTATGTGAACTTCATAAAATGATTTGGGGAGAATTCCATCTTTCTCAATTGTCTGGAATACTTTCAGTAGGATTGGTATCAGCTCTTCTTTGTATGTTTTGTAGAATTCATCTGGTCCACGGCTTTTTTTGGTAGATAGTTTTCGTATGACAGAGTCAATTTCCTGGGTTGTTATTGGTCTATTTAGTGTCCCAATGTCTTCTTATTTTTAACCTTGGGAGGTTGTGTGATGTCAGAAATCTCTCCATTTCATTTAGGTTATCAAGTTTGTTTCCATATAGGTGAATATAGTAATCTCTGACAATCTTTTGTATTTCTTCAGGGTCAGTTGTGATTTGATTTTTTGTATTTCTGATTGTGTTTATTTGGGTTTTTTTTCTCTCTTTTTCTTGATCATTCTGGCTAGGGGCCCATCAATCTTGCTAATTCTTTCAAAGACCAAGTTTTTTTGCTTTGTTGATGTTTTCTATGATATTTTTGACTTCTATGTCCCATATTTGGGCTCTTATTTTTGTAATTTGGATTCTTCTGCTAAAGTTGGGGTTTTGGTGGTCTTCTCTTTCCAGCTCCCTTAGGTGATTTGTTAGGCTCTCAACTTCTGATTTTTCCATTTTCTTGATGTGTGCTCATAGAGATATATATTGCCCTCTGAGAACTGCTTTCAGGGCATCCCAGAGCTTTTGGAAAGATGTTTCTCATTTTTATTTCCATAAATCTTTCAATTTCTGCTTTGATTACAGTGTTGACCCAGTAGTTGTTTGACATTATGCTATTTAGTGTCCATGTCTTTGTGGGCTTTGGGGAAATGTTG
>CAUYQG010064050.1:0-29435 GCA_963574415.1 Tarsius wallacei
AAGTCTTCAAGAGAGGTGCAATGTTATCAAGAGGCTGACCTATGTTTAACTGGTTTACCCGAAGAAGAAAGGGAAAAGGAGAACATCTTGGAGCAAGTATTCCAGGAGGTAATCCAATAAAACTTTCCCCATCTCACCAGAGATATGACCATCAAAACACAAGAGATACAGAGAACCCCTGCAAGACATCAAATGAGAATACCAACCCTTAGACACATAGTAATTCACCTATACAACGTAGGTACACAAGAAAAAAAATCGTAAAGGCAACAAGAGAGAAAAGTCAGACTACCTACTGGGGAAAACCAATCAGAACAGCAGCAGAGCTCTCAGCAGAAACACTGCAAGCTAGAAGAGACTGGAATCCAATTTTCAAAGTCCCCAAAGATAAACAATTTAAACCAAGAATTGCCTACCCACCCAAGCTCAGCTTCAGTAGCAATGGAGAATTGAAATCCTTCCCAGACATCCAATACCTAAGAGATTATGCAGCTTTTAGACCAACTCTACACAAGACTCTTAAAAAGATACTAAGCTGAGAAGAAAGAAAGAAAAAAAGAACAACCATGCATTTCCCAAGAGAACAGGATGACATAGAATCAACAGAGAGTATATTGTGACTGGAAACTTGGAAAACACACACATACATCAATCCAAAAATTAAAAGAAAGCAAACAAAGGAAAAACTTTAAAGAACTTTATGATCGGGATAAACACTCAGATTTCAATAATCAGCCTGAATGTGAGTGGATTAAATGCACCACTGAATAGACATAGGATGGCAAACTGGATAAAAAAACATGACCCAATAATTTGCTGTATCCAGAAAACTCATCTCACCATAGGAGATGCACACAGACTCAAAGTTAGAAGATGGAAAACAAATTTCTAGGTAAACAAATCACAAAAGAAGGAAGGAGTCATGATCTTAATATCAGATAAAACATCATTTATGCTATCAAAAATTTAAAAAGATACAGAATGGGTACATAAAAGTTTCAATGCATCAGCAAGAAATTTGTATCCTAAACATATGTATATCCAACAAAGAAGCATCAGTGATTGTAAAGCAACTACTAAGTAAACTAAAAAAAAAAAAAATTGAGTGTAACATTATCATAGCTGGGGACTTAAATACTCCACTAACAACCCTAGATAGATCATCAAGGCAAAAAAAATCAACAAAGACATTCAGACCCAACTTGATGCTTGAACAAATGGATTTAATAGATACCTACAGAACACTTCACCCAACAACCACAAATTATACTCATCACCATAAGGAATATACTCCAAGATCGATCACATCATCAGTCATAAATCAAGAATAAAGAAATTTCATAAAATCAAAATACTGCCATGCTCTTTCTCAGATCACAGTGAAATAAAATTAAATGTCATCACTGACAAAGCTCCTCCAAAACCCACTAAGACTCTGACACTAAACACCATGATACTGAACAACTCCTGGGTCAACATGGAAATCAAAGCAGAAATAAAAAGATTTATGGAAAAAATGGAAATACAGACACATCTTACTAAAATCTCTGAGATGCCAAGAAAGCAGTACTGAGAGGAGAATCCATTTATTTATGAAAACATATAAAAAAAATTGAAAGATTACAAGTTATCAGTCTAATGCATCACCTAAAGGAGCTGGGAAGACAAGATCACCAAAACCCTAACTTCAGCAGAAGGAGTCAGATCACCAAAGTAAAAGCCCAAATACAGGACGTACAAGACAAAAACTTAAAAGAAAAAAATCAGTGAAACAAAAAGCTGATTATTTGAGAGGATAAATAAGGTTGATGGATTCCTAGTCAGATTGACCAAGAAAAGTAGAGAAAAAGCCCAAATAAACACAATCAGAAATGCAAAAGATCAAATCACAATAGACCCCGAAGAAACACAAAATATTATCAGAGATTACTTTGCACAACTGTATGGAAACAAAACCGAAAAAATAAATGAAATGGAGGAGTTTCTGACATCACACAACCTCCCAAGTTTGAAACAAGAAGAAGCTGAGACATTAAATAGATCAATATTGTCAGGAAATTGACTCCATCATAAGAAAACCACCTATTAAAAAAAAGTCCTGGACCAGGCAGCTTTCCAGCAAAGTTCTATAACACATGAAGGATGAACTGACACTAATCCTATGAAAGTATTCCAAGCAATCAAGAAAGACAGAATTCTCACCAAATCATTTTATGAAGCTAGCATCACACTAATACCCAAACTGGGTAAAGATCCAACAAAGAAAGAGAGCAACAGGCCAGTATCCTTGATGAACATAGATGCAAAAATACTCAACAAGATTCTTGCAAATCGGATCCAACAATACATCTCAAAAATCACTCACCATGAATAAGTAAGCTTCATTCCTGGGATGCAGGGCTGGTTCAACATTCAAAAGAACATAAATGTAATTAAATACATCAACAGATGTAAAAATAGGAATCACATGATTGTATTATTAGACACAGAAAAAGCTTTCAATAAAATCCAGCAGCCCTTCTTGACAAAAACCTTTGAACACCTAGACGTAGAAGGAACATACATCAAAACGGTAAGAGCCATCTACAGTAAACCCACAGCCAGCATATTGTTAAATGAACAAAAATTGGAAGCATTTCTCTTGAAAACCAGAAAAAAACAAGGCTGCCCACCTCTCATGTTCAACATAGTGTTGGAGTCCTAGCTAGAGCAATTAGACAAGCGAAGGTAATAAGGGGCATCCAAACAGGAAAAAATGAAGTCAATTATCCCTCTTTGCTGACGATATGATTCTATAGCTCAAAAATTCAAGAGAATCTGTCAAAAACCTTCTTGCATTAATAAAGGACTTTGACAAAGTGTCAGGGTAAAAATCAATGTGCAAAAGACAGTTGCATTCTTAATACCAACAGCAAACAGGCAGAGAAATAAATAAAGAGCACAATCCCATTCACAATAGCAACAACAAAAAAAATGAAATATCTCAGCATCTTTCTAACCAGAGAAGTAAAAGACCTTTACAGTGAAAACTACAAAGTGCTCAAATAAATCAAAGATGATACAAACAAATGGAAAAATATTCCATGCTCATGGATTAGAAGAATCAACATTTGTAAGAATCAACATTGGTAAGATACCTATTCTACCCAAGGCAATCTGCAGATTTAAAATAGTACCCATTAAATTACCAACATCATTCTTCTCATACCTGGAAATGACAATGCAGAAATTCATATGGAAGCATAAATGACCAGGAATAGTCAAAACCATGCTCAGTAAAAGAAACAAAGTAAAAGGTATTGCACTTCCAGACTTTAAACTTTATTAGAAGACTACAATAGTCAAAACAGTCTGGTATTGGTACAAGAAAAGGGATATAGACCAATGGAACAAGATAGAGATTACATAAGCAAAACCTCAATTTCTCAACCAACTCATCTTTGACAAAGCCTCCACCAACAACTACTGGGAAGAGGATAAGTTATTCAGTAAATGGTGCTGGGAAGACTGGCCAGCCACATGCATAAGATTAATAAAGACCTCTACCTAACACCATACACAAAAATCAACTCAAAATGGATCAAAGATGTAAACATAAATCCTCAAACTCTAAGAACCTTAGACAATGCAGGAGATACCCTTATGGAAATTGAAACTGGCAACCAACTCTTGATCAAAACCCCAAATACTCTTGCCATGAGAGAAAAGATAGGCAAATGGGGCCTCATCAAACTGAAAAGCTTCTGCAAAGCAAAAGAAATCATCAAGAGGGTGGAGAGACAGCATGCAGAATGGAAAAAAAAAAATTTCCAACTTACATATCTGACAAAGGCCTAACATCTGGGATCTACAAGGAATGCAAATGAAAAAAAAAAGCCTCATTAAAAAATGGGCAAAAGATATAATAGATACTTCTCAAAAGAAGACATATGAGCAACCAACAGATACGTGAAAAAATGCTCAGCCCCACTAATCACGAAAAAAATGCAGATTAAAACCACATTGAGATATCATCTAACTTCAGTCAGGATGGCCATCATCAATAACTCAAAAAACAACAGATGCTGGAGAACTTGTAAGGAAAAAGGAACACTTCCACGGTATTGGTGGGAATGTAAACAAGTGCAACCGCTGTGGAAAATAGTGTGATGATTCAAAAAGGTCTAAAAATTGACCTTCCGTGTGACCCAGAAATCCCCTCTTTGGGAATATACCCGGAGGAACTCAAAGCACTCTATGAAAAAGATAAATGCACATGCATCTTTATTTTAGCATTATTCAAAATAGCAAAAACATGGAACCAACCATGCTGCCCACCAAATGTGGTACATATACACAATGGAATATTACACTGATATAAGGAAAGATAAAATTATGAACTTTGCAGCAACTTGGATGGATTTAGAGTCTATCATACTCAGTGATCTATCACAGAAACAAAGAACTGAGTACCACGTGTTCTCACTCATAAGTGGACCCTGAGCAGTTATCATAATACTATAAGAAAGAGATTGGTATAAGTGGGAAACTCCTGGCAGGGGTGGGGAGGTACCTTCTTCAATAAGCATACCTGATCTCAAACCAGGCAAAGTGGGAACCAAAGCGAGGCCCAAACTTTACCTGTACAATGGTCATTTGTATACCTACCCCTGAAGTGTACCCCACATCTTTAAAATAAAAAAAATTTTTTTAAATGGAGGGAAAAGGGATGAGCTGCCAAAAATTAACTTAATGTGCAGAACTCCAGGTAAAAATGTTTGTAATAGGGTTATATTTACATTTAAAAGCATACTGATTGCCTCATATTATTTTTTTCCAATAAAAAAGATGGAATAAAGAAGAGAATGAAGGCAGAAGGGAGGAAAAAAGAAAAAAGTGAAAGGTGGAAGGAATGATTGGTTTTACAATCTTAGCTCAGAAAACAAATAACAATGAAACAAGTCCAAGAATGCAGGTGATATATTATCAATAACCATTATACCTTGATGAATTAGAAACATAGAAAGGCTCTATAAATAATATGCATCCAAAGATCATTTCATCAATATATTAATAAATATTAGCAAATCTTTGTTGAACCTAATTAAAAATAAAATACCTAAATAATGAATAGTAGATACAAGACATTACATTACAGTGAAATTTATGTTCCATGACTATGAGAATTTTTGTCTGTTTCATTTGTTATTGTTTATCCAGACTTCAGTCCTGCCATATAACAGGTCTCAATATATCTTTATTGGATTATTGTGGATCAGATTTTTAAAGATATAGGAGAATACAAATGCCAAGTTTTTACTAATATCTACTAAAAATTCAGATGTAAAGTGTAAGATTCTGAGAGAGTCTAAGTTATCAAAAGATGTAAAAGTGTTAAAAACTGTAATAATGGCAAAAAGTTATTACAAAATTATTGACTCAATGAATTGAACCAAAAAGATGTTAAGGTCTCTCTTTTTTCAAGTTTTTAGAAAACACAAAATTTTCATGCTTTATATATACCTACAGAGTTTGAAAGCAATGAAAGGCTTTCCAATTCATTTTATGAAAGTAATGCAATCTTGACACCAAACCCTGAGGTATATTGCATAAACATGTAAGAGTAGATGTCAGTCTCAGTGTAGTGAATAAACGCAGTTTTTCCAAATGGAATCTAACGGGTTTTGTTTGTTTGTTTGTTTGTTTGAGTTGGAGTCTCACTCTGTCCTCCAGGCTGGATGGCAGTGGCACGCTCCCAGCCACCGCAGCCTCAACCTGCTGGGCTCCAGCGATCCTTCCGCCTCAGCCTTCCAAGTAGTTGGAACTACAGGTGAGCACTACCACGCCCGGATAATTTTTTGATTTATTGAAGAGATGAGGGCTTGCCAAGTTGCCCAGGCGGGTCTTGAACCCGCGGGCTGAGGCAATCCACTCACCTCAGCCTCCCAAAGGCATGGGATTACAGGCTGAGCCACCGAGCCCAGCTGGAATCTGACGTTTTTAATGGTAAAAGAAAAGTGGAAACAAAAAGAACACTTTAAAAGTGGACTGTTTCCTCCCCAGTGCTTCTCTTGAGCAAAAGTGCTCTAAATCTTAAAGCTATTATGGTCCTGTAGTCAAATTGATTAGAAAGCAGAGAAAAAAGCAATCTTTGTGTCTTTCTGTCTCTGTCTCTCCTCTCTCTTTTTCTGTCTCTGTCTGCCTCTCTGTATGTGTGTGTGCACATGTACTTATGCACGCACATGCATGCGATACATGGTGATAGTCTGCACCAAGGACTCCAGTCTGCATTTGCATTTCTCATAGCTTCTATTTGAAAGAGCCATTTATATCACTAAAGATGAAAAGCCATGTTAGTTATCTACCCACTGACATTGAATTAAGACCTCCCATTAACAACAGTCAGCATATTACCAGCTGACTGTCCAGAGGACTAACGTATGTGATGGATAAGCATCATCTCCATGACATAGGACAGAACAAGTCTTTCAAGCCAACTCAGAGGGTTGGCTGGGATGCAGAAAGGAAAGCTCTCCTTATCCCCACCCCACATCTCTTTTTCCAGGTCACTAAACACACACAGCTTGAGATCATTCCCAAGACAGGACAATGTTGAAGCACACACAGGATAGAGAATAGTATTTAAAAATGACTCAGCCTGTAATCCTGCTCTTTAGGAGACTGAGGTGAGTGGACTGCCTGAGCCCGCGGGTTCGAGACCCGCCTGGGCAACTTGGCGAGACCTCATCTCTACAATAATTCAAAAAATTTGCCGGGCGTGGTAGCGTGCACCTGTAGTTCCCGCTACTTGGAAGGCTGAGGCGGAAGGATGGTCGGAGCCCAGGAGGTTGAGGCTGCAGTGGCTGGGAGTGTCCACTGCACGCCAGTCTGGGCAACAGCGTGAGACTCTAACTCAAAAAAAAAAAAAATGCTAATTCAGGAAATATTTTAAATTCCATTACTACCACTTACTATATGCACGCAGTCTTTAAAACACAGTATTTCTCCCATTTTAGATTTAAAAATTGGCAAATTTTAAATGGAGAAATACGTATTGTTTTTAGAATTGAGAAAGTTAATAGAGTTAAGCACTTAGAAAAGTAAATTTTCCTCAAACGTTAACTAGTACCTTGTTATGTTTTTGTTATTAAAATTATAAAACAGAGTGCTCTCAATGGCTTTACTTTCCTTCCAGATTCTTGAGCCTTACATTTATTTCTGAACGATTATAAGGTAGAGATAAAGAGGTAATTTATGTATTATTTTTTCCCTTTTCCTTCTATATCTATTTCTTACCTTAAACTAGCATCTCTCGATGGTATTATTGTGCTTCTGTCAGAATTCTCCATTTCCTAAGAAAAGACTCCCTCCTTCCCTTCCCCTCCCGTTCTTAATTTCTTCCTTCACTGTGCTTTTATCTTCTAAAATCCTTCAAAGATTTTTGGAAAATCATGTCGTTTATTTAACTAATATTTTGATTGTTAACTCCATGGATGGTATGAGAGAAAAATAACAACAGCAGTAAAAAAAAATGTGGTTCCTGCCCTCATGGAACTTTCATTACAGTATTGGAGCCAAACAATAAATTAGTCAACGAGTATATAAATATAAAAAGATTGACTAATTGTATGAGCAATATTGCTATGACAGAGGAATGATTGATCGCAAGACAGGAGGTTTGAGCTTCTTAATTGGGATAACTCTCTAAGGAGGTTAAGATTTCATCTTAAAACTGTAGGGCAGGAGAATAGTCCAGATTGCAAGAGGAGATGATCAGCCCTTGCACACTGCCAAAGATGGGGAAGAGTTAGGCACGTAGGATCCGAGGCTGATATGAACGACGTTCAGTGAGCAAACAGGATATTAGCTCCACTTGAAGTTAGAGAAATCGATGAATCAGGTCCAAAGGGTCCTATAGTCAACTGTAAGAAGTTAGATGCTTTTATAAGTGTGATGGAAAGTCACTGCAGGATTTAAAATATTGATGCAATGGCATTCAGTTTATATTTTAAAGAGACAACTCCGGCTATTTTATAGTAAATGGGTTACAGGAGGACATGTTTAGGAATCTACAGGCGTAGTCCTGGAAGAGAAGGGATGGTGGTTTAGAATGATATGATGGTACTGGTGAGGATTTTTAATTGGATTTTTGACACATCTGTAAAATTAGTAAGATGTGGTGATGGATTGAATGATAGGCAGAGAAAAAGGAATCACTGTTTTTCTGTGAGATCTCTTACTGGGTCAGTAAGGTATCATTTAGTGAGATGGAAAGAACTGGAAAGAAGCATGTCTTCTGAAGAGAAAGAAATATTTAAATTTTGGACATGTTAACTTTGAGATTGTTACCAGATATTTGTTATTTGTGTCTGATTATATTATTATTATTATCAGCTGTTTGCTGGCATTTTCTGTGGAAAATTGTTTTTCTGCCCCTTTGAAATTAGGCTTGTCCATGTGATTTGCTTTGGCTGATAAAATGTGAGTAGAAGTGACAGATGCCACTCTTGATGAAGGTTTTAAGAGTTATGGTGTGGTCTTCCTATTTTTCTTTGCCTTCTTCCATGAAAATGGCATATCCCCAGATACAGGTTTTGGCCTTCAATCTGGATTCAAGGATGAAAAAGATACCGGGATCAGGAATCTTCATCTAACAGAGGCAACATTTCACGGGGGCATAAATAAATCTTTGGTGTAATGTGCTAACACTTGGTAGTACCTAAGAGAATATGTCATGTAAGTGGTTGCAAAGACAAGCTTGGGGCTTAAGGAAGGGGTCAGAATTGAAGATATGGATTTGGAGCTTATCAACAAAATGGTTTTATATAAAGACAAGGGATTGGATGAAATCACCTCAGAAATGTGTGTATATAAAGAAGAAGTGAATAAGGGGGAACTGAGTTCCATGATACTCCAGCACCAAAGTTTTAAAGAAGTAGCTTCAAAGAAGACTGCAAAAAAAAAAAAAGAACATAATAACATAATAAGTGAACAAGGAAGAAGAAAAGTCAGTTCTGTCTAAAGCTGTAGAACAGATGAGCTTGAAAAGAAAGTCATTTCTTAACCTAGAATCACAGAAGTCCTTTGTGAAGTCCTTTGTGACCTTGACAGGCTCAATTTCACTTGAGAGGTAGAAGCAGATTTAGACTAGAATTGACTGAATGTATGATACAGATTTCTTCTGTCTTTATATATCTCCTGCTCATTTCATTTAGGATTTAGGAAATGGATAAATACATATATTCAAGCCTCTGCTTAAATTTACCATGAAAGAAGGAATTTTAAATGCCTTCATAGGGTAATGTGATAACCTCTAAAAGGCTCTGTTTGTCAAAAATTTCATATATGCATTTTTCTAAATAAAAATGATTATTAGTTTAGGATTGATTTTTCTCTTATTTTTTCTTCAAAAAATGCTATTACTTCTTGGGATGTTAAAGGTTAAATGAGTCTCCATTAATTCTCTTAGATTCACTCCTTTCATCTGGAAATATTGTTCTGGACATTTCCAGACTTTTACTTCAAGTAAAACCACAATTTCAGAAAAATCTCATTATGTGGGATATGTCCATCAAACAATTTTCTTGTCACTGAGTACTCCATAAATACACTTAATGGGCAACATTGTAATAGCAGTAGAAACCCTAATACAAAACTGGTTATTTACGCACTTATCTTGCAAAAATGTTTTCTATTAGATTTCTCTTTTCTTGAAGAAAGAGCTAATAAAAAAAACCCTATTGCTATTTGCAGTGTAGTCTCTGCTGATAATGCTGTCCCTGCCTTGAATACCTTTCTCTATTGGTAAATAAGTCCAAATGGAATTCTCACATCTCCTATAGTAACATACTCCTTCATGACATTTCTGACAAAAGCTTTGCAGGATTTTGTGTTATAGATTCCTAGTTGAGGAGACAATAGAGGCACAGAAAGCAATAACAAATACACCTCCAGGAGTAGATAATGGCTTAAAAAGTATGCTATATTCTTCTGAATGGAGATTATGTGTGTAAATGCTGCAGTTCAGATGGCAGAATCAGAAATAACTGCAATTGAGGACAACCAAAGTAAGATGATTTTTGCAAACAAACAGAAAACTTAACAGGAAATGATTTTTGTTTTATGGGAGATGGGCATCACAGCGGATAAAACCTATCATGTAAACACTGAAGGTGCTGATTGAAATAATTCCCCCATATTATTTCTTCCAAATGTTTCCCAGGGAACTGTAAATTTTATGGGTCATGAAAATTGTTGAAAGCAACACCTCAATTATAAAGCAATCTCAGTGGGATAGGACAGAGTCAAGAGTCTAAAAACATAAAAAAAAACCCCTTCTAAATGACAGAGCAAATGCCCTAAGCATTACCTATTCAATCTGCAGGTGTTGATATAAGCCTACTGTGTGACTGTCAGTGTACCAGGTGCTGGAGATGATAAGCCAAATATTATTTTTCTCAAGAACCCCACAACCTGGTGGAAGATGGGGAACAGATATGCTCAAACAACTACAAATACTGACTAGGTAGTCAACTTAAGTAGACATGCAAGAATTGCAAATGTTATTATAAAGCTGTTTTTCTCCTAACGTAATTTTTCTCCTACAGATGTAGACTTAGGCAATTGCAGAAGAGAATGAAAACAGAAAGTATCAGTGACATTTCGATGCATAACACAAATAAGGCAAGGAAGGACATTCTTTGACTTTTTTCCATGTAAAAAGGTATAATTGGAGTACGATAAGTTGCGCACATTTCATGGCTTCAATCTGATCAGGTCTGATATACACATAACACCACAGTCGAGGCAATGACCATTTCCATTATCACACAGTTTCCTCATGCCTCTTGGCAACACCTTTTCCTCCATATCTCACATCTAGGCAACCTCTACTCTGTTTACTGTCCCATGGTTTAGTTTGCAATTTTCTAGAATTTTATATAAGTGGCATCATAAACTTTGTACTCATTTTTGTCTTTCTTCTTTCACTCAGCATGCTTTTGCAACTTATTCGTGTCACTATATGAGGGAGGATCCCCCCAAAATATGAATTTATTTATAAAAAGTTGTGAAATTATTTTTATGTGTTTAAACTTCTGTCACCTTCAAAGTACTCTCTGTTGGATGCAATACACCCATCGAGATGTTTTCCCACTGCTCAAAACAGTTTTTGAATTTGTTAATTTTGATGCCTTTTAGAGCTTCTGCCATTTTTTGTTTCACCTCTTCCACATCAGCGAATTGTTCCCTTTGAGGACTTTTTTCATTCCAGGAAACAATTTAAAAAATTGCACAGAGTGAGATCAGGTGAATAGGAAAGATAGGGTACAGAGCCATGCCATTTTTGGTCAAAAACTGCTAAACATTCAGAACAGTGTAGCTGGGTCCACTGGTGAAACACCCATAATGAAATGGGCAAATCTTATGAAAAAATCTCCACAAAAAATATTCCTGAAGTCGAATGCAACCTCTGACAACTCTAGTAAATACACTGATGCAAATGGGTTCCTAGAACACTTACCTAGCAGGGGAAGCCTGTACTACAAGGGGCCCGCCCTCCAAAAAATAATTCCAGGTTTTTCTTTTTTCTTTTTGGTCTTCCCGTGTATGTGTGTATATTTTTTTTTCTCTTGGGTAAGCACCTAGAAGGGTAATGGAGGGTGGTATGGAATATGCAAGTTTAACTTATTATAAAACCAGCCAACCATTAGCCAAAGTGACTGTATCATTTTGCATTTCTACCAGCATGTATGAACTTTCCAGTTACTCATCTTTGCCAACACATGGTCAATTTTTTTTTCATACAAAGGGATGTAGAGTTGTGTATCATGTGGTTTTAATTTGTATTTTCCTAATGATGAATGTTCAGCATAGTTCCAAGTGCTTATTGGTTATTTATATGTCATCTTTGATGAAGCATCTTCTCAAATCTTCTGCCTGTTTATGATGAATTCTTCGTTTTCTTCATACTGAGTTGTAATGTTGTTTTAATGACTCTGAACACGTTTTTTGACTAATATATATGATATATATGTTGTGAATTTTTAATTTTTCATTAAAATCATTTGACTAAAGTTAGAAAAAAGAGACGGGAGAAATAATAAATCTAGAAGTAACTGATTCAAAGTTGATAATAAATCTAGAAGTAACTGATTCAAAGTTATTATAGTAATGCATTTCTACTTGTGGGTTTTCTGTCTAGTACATATGACCAATTTTTATCTATCTATCTATCTATCTATCTATCTATCTATCTATCTATCTATCTATCTATCTATCTATTTAGAGTTGGAGTCTCACTCTGTTGCCCTGGCTGGAATGTGGTGGCACTCTCACGGCCACCACAGCCTTGACCTGCTAGGTTCAGGCTATCCTTCTACCTCAGCCTTCCAAGTAGCTGGAAGTACAGGCATGTATCACCACGCCCAGTTAATTTTTTGACTTATTGTAGAGATGAGTTCTTGCCAAGTTGCCCGGGCTGGTCTCGGATCCCTGAGCTCAGGCAATCCTCTCACCTCAGCCTCCCAAAGTGCTGGGATTATAAGCATGAGCCACCATGCCTGGCTATATATGACCAATTTTTAAAATAAATGTCAAGTGCAAGCTAGAAAGAATATGCATTCTGCCGATATTGAAAGTAGAATTCTATATATGTTCCTGAGTTTACTTTTCCAAGTGTTGTACAAATGTTCTGTCTCCTTGCTAATCATTTTTGTCTGCATGTTTTATCAACTAATGAGAGAGGTATGTCATATGTCTCACTATGGTTGTAAACTTGCCTATGTCTCTTTAGGTCTGTCAATCATTGCTTTATATATTTTGAGGCCATATACTTAAGACCTTACAGATTCAGGGTTAATATATCTTTCTGGGGATTTGATCCTTTTATTATTATTATTATTATGTGACTTAGACCTTTTACTTTAATACCTATTATGTATAGAAACACTCTGATAAATTTAAATTTAATAGTATGAAAACTAGTAGGATAAACAAAGGCTGCTTTAAGTAGTAGAAATAGAAATGATAAAAAAAAGTTCCTTTCTCCATTTTCTTGAATTTTATTTATTCATTTAATTTTAAAGATATGGGGTACAATTCAGGGTTAAGTATACAAATGTTCCTTATGCAGGTATCCTTGTTGATGAGATATGCCCGTCCCTCACCTGGCAGTTTCCCACTACTGCCACTGCCAATCCCTTTCTTGTCGTATTATGATAATTGTTCAGGGTCTGCTTATGAGTGAGAACATATGATACTTTGTTCGTTGTTTCTGTGATAGATCACTGAGTATGATAGACTCTAAATCCATCCAAGCTGCTGTGAAGTCCATATGTCTGTTCTTTATGGCTGCATAATATCTCATTGTGTATATGTACTACATTTTTTTATCCAGTCCAACTTCGATGGGCAGCATGGTTGGTTCCATGTTTTTGCTATTGTGCATAGAGCTGCGACAAACACGTGTGTGCAGGTATCTTTTTTGTAGAATGGTGCGATTTCCTCTGGGTATATTCCCAATAGGGGGATTGCTGGGTTATATGGCAGGTCAATTTCCAGTTCTTTCAGAAATCGCCAGACAAATTTCCAAAGAGGTTGCACTAGTTTGCATTCCCACCAGCAGTGTAAAAAAGATTGACTGCGATCATTTTCCTAAAACTTTCTGCAGTGAAAGTCTGAAGTGAAACTGATGTAGTAGTAGTAGTAATGAGAGTGCTGAACAATATAGTATAGATTTGTGCTTTTGAGTATATTGAATATGCTTTTAGCCTTCACCCTGAAGTCAAGTCAATTTAAAGCTTGTAATGGGTGGAGTATAATTATCAACATTTTCCTCTTTTCTCCCGTTTATTTTTTAATTTGACTGCACATAATGGCTCAAAATTATATTCATTCAATCTATATTCTTGTGACCTCTAGAGTTTTATTGGAAACAAGGCAGCAATAAAACAACTGACTTACAAATTTGCATCAATGCAAGAAAAAAGGGTTTGAAGAAGCACTAGAAAAATGAGAGCACTGAATTCATATTCTATCTAATGAAAGTTTACTAATTACACTATAATTTGAACCTGTTGTCAGACAGTTACCTTGATAATTTTAAAACTTGTATTGAAGACATTTATCAAAGTGGTGATAACTAATCTTATTAAATAATTAAACACATGATATTTTAAGTTAACTTTTATAACTTTGTAATTCATTTTTTTGTTAAAAGACAAAATAGTGGTTATCAGTTTATTTTTCAAGCACTTGTTAAGAGCTATTTTGGTCAACAAACTGTAAAGAAGAATTAGGCTCTTGGTAATATACTCAAGAGGAGTGCCTGACCCAATAGGGAAAAAGGGCCCAGTGTAAAAATAATTATAATATCAGGGAAAATGTGAGAAATGTCTTAAAGATATTAAAAATTAAATCCATATCGTTAATATCTATTAATAGAGCCTAACCTGTTTCATGTTATACTAAATAATTTGAATCACATTCAACTATCTACATTATAAATCAACCTATAATTAATTACCTTCAAAAATAAACTAATGATATTTCACTACCTTTTAAACTTTAGCAAAATAATCAATTTTCAGTTCACTCTGAATTGGCTGATTGTTGAATGCAATTTCAAAACATGAAAGAGCTAAGTTATAGATTTAAATAAGTACTGTTATAACACATTGGTAATATGCTTGGATCTCATAGAGTATATAAAAACTCAGGTACACAAAGTATAAATAAAAAAGATATAAATATATAAATGACTTAATTTTCTAGCTTATACTTTCTGTCCTTAGAGAACTAGTTAGTATCAAAATTTTGTATGTTTCATACTGAATCATAAATTTTTTGGGTACTTCTCACTCTAAAGGTTCTCTTTAGACTAAGTGGGATACTGTTTTGCAGAATATAGATCCATATTTACCATATAAAAACTTGGTTATATGAAGGTCTACTATAGTCAAAATATGTATATGTATTTTAAAATTTTGCTACTAGCTACTGAATACTTACTATATATCTATTTTTATACATATTTGCTCTTAATGATGACTAGAAATATTGCTAAATATAAATGTTATTAATGATTATTTGACATTTCTATTTTTGAAATATGAAATCCAGCAAAATGTTATGAATCTTTAGTTCAGTGAGTTCTGATATGGCTTTTTTAGTTTGGAAGGTACAGCTCTTTTAGTTTGGTGAGTACAGCTCTTTTGGTTTGGCAAGCACAGCTGGTTTAGTATATCAAATTCCAGGTTCTTGTCTCACAACCAAGAAGAATAAAGAGCCCAAACACAGAAAAGCGAGTAAGTTGGAGTTTATTAAGCAACAGGAAAATTCTGGGCAACTAGAGGAGACCCAAAGTGGGTTGCCAGTAGTGGGGCTGAGTTCATGAGTTTATATGGCCTTAAAATGAGGAAGTGAGTGCTGATTGATTGGCAGGTAGGCTTGAAAATGCACCAGTCAGAAAGAGATATGGTAGAGTAAGGACCAATCGGGAGAGAATAGGATAGGGCTAATTGGGAAACAGCACACCAAAGGGGTATGGGATTTCTCATTCTGTCTGTGAATTTTTATCTGGAACTTGCAGCTTGGCTCCTCAGGTGCCAGACAACTCTTGGTTTAAGGAAGGTTTTCCTGGGATCCACCCTACCTTTCTGACTGACCAGTTTCTTCCTTCCTCCTCACTCATTATTTATATCATTTTTTAAATGACTTTTTTTTGTCATTGTCACACTCTGTTGCCCAGGTTGGAAAAATAAACTAATGATATTTCACTATCCTTTAAACTTTAGCACAATAATCAATTCACAGTTCACTCTGAATTGACTGAATATTGAATAAAATTTCAAAACATGAAAAGTGTGGTGGCACTCTCATGGTCAGCACAGCTTTGAATTTCTGGGCTCAAGCAGTTCTTCTGCCTCAGCCTTCCAAATAGCTGGAACTACAGTCATGGGTCACCAAGCATGGTTATTTTTTTTTAATTGTATAAACGAGGTCTCATCATGTTGCCCAGGCTGGTCTCAAACTTCTGGGCTCAGGCAATTATCTTGCCTCTGCCTTCCAAAGTGCTGAAATTACAGGCATGAGACATTGTGCTTTGTCAACTATATCATTTTAACTTTATAAGTATCATCCACAATACTTTAACACACAAAGTTAAAATTTTATCAATGTGTTTTATATAGCGCTACAATAACTATTGTACCAGAGTTCAAGCAAGTAAAAGAAGAAAAGGAGAAGGATAACCTAAAAATATTAAAATTAGAAAAAAAAAGAAAAATTCATCAATATTTAAAGATTTTGTATTGGTCTACATAAATGTCACAGGGTTTTTACTTTAAGAATATAACTAATAAATACATTTTGTAAAGTTGTTAAATATAAAATCAATATATGAATACTAGTAGCCTTTTGGCATACAGATATTTTAAATTAGGAAATGTAGTAAAAAATAGCTTAGGCATACAACACAAAAACAAGAATTTTATGAGGAAAGCTTACTGTAAGTCATAAAACACAAACTTGATAAATGGAAAAAATATTTCATGTTCATGTTTAAGAAGACATGATGTTATACAGATGGTAGTCATATACACAATGAATTATATACTCAAACAAATTCAGTGAAAATCCTCAAAGTTTCTTGTGGCAAATGAAATTCTCATTAGAACAAAATGCTTAAAAAAGATACAAAAAATTGATTCTATATATAAGTTAAATGCGGTGATATTTGTCTTTCTGTGTTAGGCTTATTTTATTTAACATAATGTCCTATAGGTTTATTAATGTTGCAAATGACTGAATTTTGTTTTTTTTTAAGAATGAACAGCATTCGTTTGTTTATATATGCCACATGTATTTTACCCACTCATCTATTGATGAACACTTAGTTGATTTATGTCTTGGCAATTGTAAATAGTGCTGTAATAACTATATGAATAAAATTATCTCTTCTACATAATCATTTGTATATATACTTAGTAGAATGATTGTTAGATCATATGGTTGATCTCATAAAAGTAGAGAGTTGAATAGTAACTACCTCTCCCCAGAGGTTGTAGAGAGTAAAAGAAATAAGGGGTGGTAAAATGTTGATCAATGGGTATAAGTTTACAGTTTGACAAGAGAAATGAGCCCTGGTGTTCTATAGCAAAGTAGGATGACTACAGTCAACAATAATGTATACTTCAAACTAACTAGAAGAGATGGTCTTGAGTGTTATTACAAAGAAATCACAGGTGTTTGAGGTGAAGATATGCTAATTTATCTGATTTGATCATTACACACACATATGCATATACAGAAACATCACATTGCACCTTACAGTGAATATGTACAATTATTATGTGTCAAATGAAAACAAAATAAAATGTAAACAATATTGAAAATACTGAATAATGGGAGAATGGGATATATATATGTATATATATATATATATATACATATATATATAAAATTATGGTTAATTTTACCAGAAAAAGCATACAAATCATTTTTAAATCGATCAATCTAAATAGGTAAAGAAACAATATTATACCAAGTGATACAACAGTCAGAATAAACTATATGTATATGATTACCTCAAAAGTATAATGTCCAGTGAAAAAAATTAAGAAATGATACTTTATATGTCCATGTTAATAAAATTCCAAATGATGTTTATGAAAAAATACATAAATAAATAATTTTAAATAACATACAAGCAATTGCCACTGAAGAAAGTGGGAAAAAAAGGATTGATGAAGCAAAAAAACAGAAATTAATCTAGGGTTCCATATTAAGGTGTGCAAATGCCAGTGATTGTAAAATATTTATATCAAGCTTCAATAGTATTTTACTAAAGGTAGGTGGAATCTGTGTGACAAGGAGACCAAAAATATATGTAACTTACTCACAGTAAGTTCATTTTCTGTTTATATAGCAGGAGAACAGCCACACAGACTGGTGAGACCATCTTTTTCCAGGCATATAGTTAGACGGTTAGGTTTACTAGAACAGTATTTTCTTAAACACTCAGTTTTTAAATTGTCCTGATCATCATCTCCATGTCAGACAACACAGAAAAGTTCATATGGCAACTTCCTTTTTTGTTTTACTTTTTGGGGTTGGAGAGACTGCAAGTTTGCATATTGAGTTTACTCATATTCCATTACCTAAGATTTATTCACACCATCAATTTTAATGGCAAGAAAAACTGAAATTTTAACTAATGTGTGTGTGTGTGTGTCTGTGTGTGTGTGTGTGTGTGTGTAAGAAGAGAATACAGATATCAGCGAGCATCTAGAAGATGCTACTCCACTCACAAAGTGGTGGCAGGGTGAGGCAGAGGCAGTCGTCCATGAAGAATGGATAGAGCTAAAAGAAAACAGCAGACAAATCTTTCCTGTTGACAGACATACTTACAAAATAAAGGAGAAAGAAAGGAACTGACTTATGAATTTCACATTCTACTTTCAAACTCAACAACCAGAATAATATTAGTTGGAAATAAATCTTTCTTTTAAAAGACATTTCTGTAATATGGGGGAGAAAAAAAAAAAGCATCAATAGGATTTCAGAAATACCCTTCCTACTTAAAATAAATGCGTAGAGTTTTCTTATTTTCTATTAAAAATTAATATTTTACAATCTATTAAAACCATAGAAGAAAAGTAAATGTATCTTTACATTAACTACATTTTAAAAGACTATTATTTTATTTAATGCTTTGGTAAGTAAAATAATACATAGAGAGAAAGGGAAGCCAATGAGAAAGTAATTTCAAAGAGTAGAAATTGCCCCATCAGTAGTAGACAGGAATTGCATTCATTTTTGCTATTTTATTTTATTTATTTTATTTTATTTTTGAGTTGGAGTCTCACTCTGTCACCCAGACTGGAGTGCGGTGGCCGCTCCCGGCCACCGCAGCCTCGACCCGCTGGGCTCCGGCGACCCTTCCGCCTCAGCCTTCCAAGGAGCTGGAACTACAGGCGCGCGCGACCACGCCCGGCTAATTTTTTGATTTACTGTAGAGATGAGGTCTCGCTTGCCCAGGCGGGTCTCGAACCCGCGGGCTCAGGCAATCCACTCACCTCAGCCTCCCAAAGGCGCGGGATTACAGGCTAAGCCACCAAGCCGGGCAATTGTTTCTTTTTTAATTTTTTGTAGGAGATGAGGTCTTGCTATGTTGCCTAGGCTGGTCTTGAACTTCTGTGTTCAAACGATCCTCTTGCCTTGGTCTCCCAAAGTACTGGGATTACTGACATGAGCCTCCATGCACGGCCTGAAATATATTTTCTATGTATGCTACTGATAATTGTTTTATGTGTTTTAAGAGTGTCAGAAAAGACTATTTTAATTGTAACTTCAATAGAAAACAAAAATTTATCAATAGAATTATAATAAAGCTGAATAGGTTATTCTTCTTTGGGCAGTTTTGACTTCAAAGTCAGAATAAATAAGTATATAAGTAAGGACTGCATAATTCAATCATATTTTGTTTCTAACTTAGCCATGTGTTATCTTTTCACTTAAAGTGGCAGTGGCCTAAAAATGAAGTTTTCTCTCCTCTCCATTTGATATTTTCTCTGGTTTTCTGGATAACTGTTTGAGTGTTTCTAACAGGTAAATGTTTGCAGGGGTCAAGTGAGCCAATAGAGAGGAATTAGAGGCTTGGGAGACTGGCTAGATAGGGCATTTCTAAATAAAAGTAATAGATGGATGAAGGTGCAATCAAACAGACTTTTTAAAGTCAATTTCTTTTGAGAAATAGATTATCTGTCTAGGTGAATTCCCCTTTTAACATTAAAAGCCAGCTTCCAGATAGGTCTGATCCATTCATTCACTGGCCACTAAATGGCATTGACGAATTACACTTTCTAATCGCCAGAGTTGGCAATGATAAATCTCTTGACTTCTGGCTTTGCAGAGAGATTGGATTTGGTGGAGTAACTGCTGTCCCAACCATATCCTTAGAGATGTAAGCAATCCAACTCATTGAAATAATTGTTTCCCTTTATTTAGACGTGTTGATAAAACCAAACTCCCTATTTTGATTTCAGAAAGTAGATTTAGTTATGGCCCTTGAGTGTACCAGACCCCGACTCACAGGGCAGACTCTATCCATTTGTTGGAAAAAGCAATAAATGAAAATTTCCCATGCTAATTTTGTTAATGTTAAACAAATACTTTTAACACTTTGAAGAATATGGTATAAGTACAGTAAGTTCACACTTGGTCTTCCTTTGCTATCCCTGAAGTACCTTTATTGCAGGTTTTCTGTTTTCTCTTCTACCCATGAAGGGGAAAAAAATCGTTGGATACCTATAGCAGGCAGAGGAGCTCTCCTGTGATTTATATGGTGAGATGAACTTTCAGACAAAACAATTAACAATAAAACGATCTTCTTGCAGTGATCAACAACAATAAGTGATGCAAGATATTTGATTGGTTTTCAAGTTCTACTGGTTTTCATTGGTTTCTCTATGAATTTGTTTCATGTGTAATGGCTGAATATGGAATTCAGACCTAGCAATAGTATGATAAATTGTTATGCCAGGGAGCCATTATCTTTCTCCACTGGAACTAATGGGAAGTAGCCACAGGGACTCAAAATAACATTCAACCAACCATTGTCATGTCAAAGTATGCATAGGAAATGCGAATTGCTTTCCCCTTATAAAATTAAGATACTATGAAACATCTCTGGCATAAGCAACAATTTCAACATGACTTTAGGATTATGGCAGATTTTTGCTTTAGAAATTTGTATTTTGGGTGGGTAGAATTATAATAAAACTTTCTGAACTACATGCAGTTCTGTTAGCATTTTCTCTACTTAGCACATTTATAATTAATTACACATGTGTTAATCCCACCGTTTATGTAATCTTCATATTTAACAGATTCAAATTTTAAAAGCAAGAATGACTTTTGTAGATCTTTTCTATTCTTGCATAAATATAAATATAAAGTTTTTTTATTTAGTGAAGGAAAAAATACTATGTTTATGTTGTACTTTAGACAATTATTCAGGGCTATGTGTTATGAGTAATCTTAAGAAAAGTTGAGTAGTGAATTAAATGGTAAATAAAACAGACTGCAGACTTAGAAGACATTGTGAGAGTTATACTTCTTTAAGAAAAACGATATAGAATAATGTGAGAAAAAACATTCTGCTTCGTCTGACTATGGGACTGCCTCTGTTTCTGGGAATATATTTATTATGTTTGCCTTTTCTTTCTTCTGAGTGTGTGGATGTGTGGGGGAGAGAGTGTGTTAGAGATGTAGTTTTGATTTAAAGCACAGTGGATAACAGCAGGCTTGGTTTTATATATGAGTGGCCCCAGCAGGTGACGAATTGTTTTTGACTTTCATCAGTTGCCAATAAATAAGAAAAGTGAGAGCTTTATCATGTATGCAAAAAAACTCTGACAACATTCTCTTTCATGTAAAATAAAACTTAATGAAAGGACATTTTTTAAAATGCATGCAATCACTTGTTTCACTTTACAGACTGTAAACGCCAAGACTCTGTAGTTTTCCCAAGATGGGGTGTGGGGATAGGGGAGATGGACCTAATTGTCCAGAATCAGGGTAATAATCATTTTCCACAGCTGGTGGGAATTTCAGCCATTTGAGGAACTGAGTGGCCATCTTTGTGTGTGTGTGTGTGTGTGTGTGTGTGTGTGTGTGTGTGTGTGTGTATACCTGTGACCCTTTTATTAAACACCTAGCTGTGCTCAATAGTGAAATGGATTCTAATTACTTCACAGCATGGTAAGTGATTTTACCTGAAGCAAAGCAATAGTTCTTATTTGCAATTGCCCACACTTTCACACTGACTCCCCCCCTTGAAAAACAAAACACAATAAAAAACCCACCGCCTTAAAAATAGAAAAACATGACCCAAGCTATTTTTTCCTCTCTTGTCATGAAAAAAAAAAAAAAGAACATGGGAAGATGCATCAAAAGACAAGATGTTATTTCTAGAGATGGCCTTAGCAACTACATGGTGTAGTGTTTAATCTTGCAAATGTAGTGATGACTTGTGTTTATTTATACTTATTCATTGACAATCTAGAGACTTCTTGAGCTGTGCAGTGGCAAGTGACTAATTTTGAATGGAAGCAAAGCCTTGTTTGAGACAAGCACGGGGCTAATTATGTATGATTTCTTTCTTCAAATATATATTGAGCATCTTCTAAGTACTAGTCACTGGGATAGTTCCCACGAGGTATGAAGAAATAAACCAGACATAGTGTCTGTCTCAAGGAGCTCACATCTCATTAATGTCATGCTATGACCAAATGTCTGGCTGGCAAAGGAACAGAAGAAAATCATATTAAATATTAATACATGTCTTATTTTGGATCAATTTGATATTCTCTTAACCTTGAACTTCTAACGGGATTATCACATCTTATAAATTGTAGTCTTTGGATCCCTACTTGAGTTCACATAATTTTTCTATTTTTCCCCTTTTCTTTCTCTTTTCCCAGTGTTTGTTTGAATGAAGAGAGAAATTGGAAAACACCCAATTGTAAGAAATGCAATTATTTCCCCACTCAGATTCAAGATAATGTGATGAGCTGGAACTATTCTCTCTCCACTGTGTGCTTCTCTAGAAAATCTGTGCTTAGTTCAGGTGATGAGAACCTGTCCTCATTCTTTTCCATCTGCCACCCAGTGAAGATTCTGAATATTCTCAGTATAGTTTGGGAAGAATCAGATTAGCAAATACACAGTTTCATTTTTTTTAACTGGAATTAAATCAAATTCATATCTATTATAATAGGAACAATTAACATGATTTAAATTAAGAGTATGGTATTTCTCTCATTTTTTAAATTCAGATGTGTGAGTTCTCCTTTCCTATACATACAAACATGGCCCTACATCTGAGCTCTGGCTAGAATTCTTCAGAAACCCATACCTTGGCATAGCCCACAGATGAATTAATTGCTGTATAGACTTGTAATATTTCTACCTCTCTCCCTTTTTCACTCTTGACTGATAAGAATCCCTAATGTGCTATTGTAAACTCTCCACTTCTATACTTCGTCTAAATAAGAAATAGCATTTATATCTATTAGCATCCATGGAAACATTTGTCAACAACAACTTGGAGAATGACATAACTTTTTAAAGTGCATTCATCTGGGAGATTTTCCAAGTTGGGAAATACCCAAATTGGCAAAGACTCTAAGAAACCCATTCATATGCACTAAATGTGACACAATTTCTGGACTTCTTTTATATTTCCAACTATTAGATTTGGAAGTGCTGGAGATAAGATTAAAAAAAAACAAATCACGCACAAAACCAAAATAAAACAAACAACAACAACAACAACAAAAAAAAACACACATTCAGGCGGTGGAAAAAGCATCTTGAAAGGTGTATTGCATCAAATGAAGAACTTTAAAGGTGGCTGAAGTTTAAACATATAAGAATAAATACACACTTTTTATAAATAAAATCTGTTTCTTGGGGTCTCCCCTCATATACTATCTTAATTAGTGAAGGAGATAGGGAGAAGGGCATTTATAGGAAAATAAATGACTTTAAAAAGTGGAGAGGAAAAGGACACTTATGGAAAAACAAATGATTTGGAGGAAAGATAAATGATCCCTTGGGAGAATAGATAGCAGATACGATACTTTTGTGACAATGTCTTTTTGGGTATGGTGCTGACCTTTCTGAGATGATTAGAGTTGCTTCTAGGGAGGGCATTTATGACAATTGGGGAATTTTCTTTTAGTTCTTTTAGGAGGCTCTACTTTTAAACAGATAAGGGATTTCAGGAACTCAAATATCTTCCACTCAAAATAATTTTTATGCCACAGTGGCATATTCTGGACTTCTTCAAAACAATTACTAAGCCATTCGGGATCTACCACAGCAACTGATTCTTTTCTATCAAGGACTCTTCAGGAATGCCAACATGTTCTCTTCAGTTATACAATATCAGACAGTACACATAAGATTTCCTTTTTCTTCTTAAAATTTGAAGTCCTTCCAAGTATTGGTTTTTTCTTTCTGTTAACATGTCTTACTTTCTATTTTAAGCACAACTTGCTGTTGATGAACTGTTTGGTAACTTTTTGTCCTCATTTACACATGAATGTCATCTTTGTATATGGAAGAAATCCACCTAAGTTTTCTACATTTTCAATTTTACTTTTAGTATATACATATTGAAATGCAGGAGCTCTTAGCTTAATCTGTAAATAATTGACTTTTTTTGTCTCATTGGGTTCTAAGAGTCTATAGCTTAGATCTGCATTTATTTAGTATATTTGATAAGTTTTTTAGATGACGATGATGCTGAAAATTTCTATAAGAGTAAAATTTCATTTTAAAACAAAATAAAATGATACACAATTTAGTGAATAAAATTGTTAACAAGTATCAAAATCAGCACCCTTGTCAAGCTGATCATTCAGAATGAATATGTGCAATGATAAATATTTATTCATAATATTCATTGCTTCAAAATTAAGTCAGTAGGGTCATTTTATCTACAATTAATCATGATTCCCTTTGAATTTTTAAGAAGTTACATTAGTATAAGTCTAGGCATCAGAAAATGATAATTTTTTTTTTAGTAGGGGGTTTCACCAACTTGCCCAGGCTGGTCTCAAACCCATGGGCTAAGACAATCCTCTCACCTTCACCTCCCAAAGTGCTGGGATTACAAGCACAAACCATTACATCCAGCATGATAAAATATTTTGCTAGCCCCAAAACCACTTTGAATTCCAAGTACCTGTTCCATAATAAGCAAATAGTAAGATGATATTTAAGATACAGTTGACGCTTACCTTTTTTAGTTGGTCATTGGTTCATATATTTTAGTATTTTTATGAATATATATCATATTAACTTTGACATCATTAGTCTAATGATTAATAACATGGAATTTGAAGTTGAATACATCAGATCAAATTTTAACCTTGCCGCTTACTAGCTATTTGATCAAGCTAAGTTTACTAAACTTAGTTTGCTCATCTGTAAAATGGGAATGCCAACATCTTTCACAGGATTCCTATTAGAATTAAGTGGGTTAAGGTGTGTAAAGTTTTTTGAACAGAATCTAGTGAGGCTAGATAAGCATTTGCTCTCAACACCATTGTCATCATCACCATTCCAATGGAAATGTCTAGCAAGCGTCTTTTATGAATAGTTAATGCTTTCATCAACTTGAAATAGATGTGTTACATATTTGCAACACTACATAAAATATATACAGAATAATTTATAGCTATGATTCCACCAAGTTTTCAGTTTATAAAATATAGCAGTAGCTTTTCTTGTAATTTGAAAATACATGTTTAATGCCTTAGAAAAAGAAGAAATGAAAGACAACTCTTTATTCTGGAGTTTTTCTATAACAGTCCAAAACTGCCCATAAATGTAAATGTTGAAATATAAATAACCATTTAGAATGTAGTGTGTACTCTACATTCTATGCGTATGCATGTGTGTGTGCCTTTTACATTTGAATTAGCCAAAATAAGAAAGATATATTTATCATTTGAAGTTTCTAAATATTTTGTACAGTCTTCTTGCCAAACACCTAGACCAGGATAATTTTACAGTTGGAAACTGCATTATAGAGGTCATCAATTTAAATAGCTAGTTTCATTGTAGAAATTGTACTAAAACCAAGGTATCTTATTTACAAAGTCCATTTGATTAATTTCAGGGTAACAAATGTGTAGCAAATATTGAGCTATGGGCCAGCATTGTTCTGGGTAATGAGGAATTAAAAAAAGAATAAAATATCCTGCCTGCATGTAGTCTAGGGGTCCTGAGGCTATTCAATACAACATCATGACTTCAGTCTGATTATTCTTGAAAATTACTGCTGCTTTCTTTGTGTGTGTGTGTGTGTGTGTGTGTGTGTGTGTGTTGGCGTCTCACTCCGTCGCCCATACTTGAGTGCAGTGGCTGCTTCCGGCCACCGCAGCCTCGACCTGCTGGGCTCCAGCAATCCTTCCACCTCAGCCTTCCGAGTAGCCGGAACTACAGGCATGCGCTACCACGCCCAGCTAATTTTTTTGATTTATTGTAGAGATGAGGTTTCGCCTGCCCAGGTGGTTCTCGAACCCACGGGCTCAGGCAATCCACTCACCTCAGTCTCCCGAGGCGCGGGATTACAGGCTGAGCCACCGAGCCCGGCTATTGCTGCTTTCTTAACTTCCATTTTGGAAAACTGACTTGGAGTTAGCATTCCCTTCTAAAAATTAGAATCCACAGTTCTTTACCTAATACTTAAATGTTTTGGAAAAGAAAAAAAATGACTCTTAGCTACTACATATATAAGTCTAACAACATGGGTATGGAATTTCTTGATGTGAAAGCTTTTCCTGGATGATTTGAGCTTTGGTTACATATATTATCATATCCTTGACTCATTTTTGTTTTTTATAAAGAAAGACAGGATACTTGTTTATTTTCAAAGTAGAGTTTCTAAGCCAAATCTATTTAGTAAACACTAGGAAACATGTAAAAGAAAAAATTTAAAAGCCTTCAATATATTATCATCTCTGCATAAAAGGATTTTGTTTCTTCCTATTCATGAATATATTGTACATGCTGCTTTTCAATGTCAACTATTATAATTCAGACTGTTGGCATGAATTATATAATGAGTTCTATAATTTTAAAATTTTGTCAAAGGGCTTAAAATAGACAGATACACAATTTTTTAATAAAAATGTTTACCATCTATTAAAAATTAAATCTTACTAATCTTCCAAATACAAAATGTTTCTCCTAATCCTGCTTTTTATACAGTCTCACATTCTCATGACAATCAACAGTTTGCACAGTTATATATTACTTATCTAAGATGACCAAAATTAAATTAATTACATTGTATAATTTTTCCTTAGGATCATATTTCATAGTTTGATAAGATTCACCTGGAAAAATGTAAGTCTCAGGGATAAAGAAATATATCTAGATTAATAACAGATGTCCGTGTAGGAGAAGCAAAATGTTACCTTTATCTTTTACTATGGTCTGAATGTGTTCCGACTCCAAAATTTAGGCATTGCCAATGTGACAGTATTAAGAAGTGAGGCCTCTCTTCAGTGCGTAGTCTGAAGACAACATGCAGAAATGGCACCTCAAAAGGGGAAGGAAAAGAAGGAAGAACAAGTCATCAGCCTTGGGCCACAGGTGGCTGAAGGAGAGAATATGTTTGGCGTCTGCCATATCTTCACAGCCTTTAATGACACCTTTTTCCATGTAACTGATCTTTCTGGCAAGGAGACCATCTGCCGTGTGCCAGGGGGCCTGAAGATGAAGGCCGACCCCATCAAGTCTTCGCCATACGTTGACATATTGGCTGCCCAGGATGTGGCCCAGAAGTGCAAGGACCTCTGGGCATCATAGCCGTACACATCAAACTCTGGGCCATGGGGAAAAGCAGGACCAAGACCCCTAGACCTGGGGCCCAGACAGGCCTCAGAGCCATCACCAGCTCTGGTATGAAGATCGGGTGGATTGAGGACATCATCCCCATCCCTTGGACTGCACCCGCAGGAAGGGGGGTCGCCATGGTCAATGTCTCTAAACAGCTCTCCTCAAAATATTTCTGTTAATGAATTGACTTCGTGTAGACTAAAAAAAAAAAGAGAAAAAACAATACCCTAACTTTAGCAGAAGAATCTAGATCACCAAAGTAAGAGCCCAAATACAGGACATAGAAAACAAAAATATCATAGAAAAAAATCAACAAAACAAAAAGCTCGTTCCTTAAAAGGATAAACAAGATTGATGGACCCAAACCAGACTGACCAAGAAAAAGCCCAAATAAACACAATCAGAAATGCAAAAGAACAAATCACAACTGACCCCAAATAAATACAAAAGTTTGTCAGAGATTACTATGCACACCTGTATGGAAACAAACTTGATAACTTAAATGAAATGGAGGACTTTCTGACATCACACAACCTCCCAAGATTAAAACAAGAAGAAATTGAGACATTAAATAAACCAATAACAACCCAGGAAATTGACTCTGTCATAAGAAAACTACCTACAAAAAAAACAGAAAAGCCCTGAACTGGACAGCTTCCCAGCAGAATTCTACAAAACATAAAAGGAGAAGCTGATACCAATTCTATTGAAAGTATTTCAGACAATTGAGAGAGATGGAATCCTCCTCAAATCATTTTATGAAGCTAACATCACACTGATACTCAGATCAGGTAAAGATCCAAGAAAAAAGGAGAACTACAGGCCAATAGCCCTAATGAACATAGTTGCAAAATTTCTCAACAAGATCCTGGCAAGTTGGATCCAGCAGCACACCTCAGAAATCATCCATCATGACCAAGAAGTCTTCCTCTCAGGATGCAGAGCTGGTTCAACATTCACAAGACCATAAATGTAATTAAACACATCAGCAAATGTAAAAACAAGTGAGACCTCATCAGACTGAAAAGCTTCTGCAAGCAAAAGAAACCATCAAGAAAACAGGGA
The DNA here is from genome assembly GCA_963574415.1 of Tarsius wallacei. Taxonomy (NCBI): domain Eukaryota; kingdom Metazoa; phylum Chordata; class Mammalia; order Primates; family Tarsiidae; genus Tarsius; species Tarsius wallacei. The sequence continues at coordinate 28,465 of CAUYQG010064050.1, forward strand.
GACAACCCACAGAATTGGAAAAAATATTTGCCAGCTGCATATCTGACAAAGGCCTAATATCCAGGATCTATAAGAAACTCAAATGTGCCAAAAGGAAAAAAAAAAAACCACTAAAAAGTGGGCAAAAGACATGAATAGACTCTTCTCAAAAGAAGATATACGGGCAGCCAATAGACACATGAAAAAGTGCTCAGCCTCACTCATCATCAGAGAAATGCAAATCAAAACCACACTGAGATACCACTAACCCCAGTGAGAATTGCCATCATTAATAAAACAAACAACAACAGATGCTGGCGAGGATGTGGAGAAAAAGGAACGCTTCTACATTGCCGGAGGGAATGCTAACTAGTGTGACCTCTTGGAAAGACAGCGTGGTGATTTCTGAAAGAATTAAAAATTGACCTTCCATATGACCCAGCAATCCCCTTACTGAGAATGTACGTGAGAGAACTCAAATCATTCTATAAAAAAGATACCTGCACATGCATGTTTATTGCAGCACTATTCACAATAGTAAAAATATGGAACCAACCATGCTGCCCATTGAAACTGCGCTTGATAAAAAGAAGTAGTACATATTTACATGGAATATTATGCAACCATAAAGAAGGACAAACATATGGACTTTGCAGTGACTCAGATGGATTTAGCATCTATCATACTCAGTGATCTATCACAGGAACAAAGAACAGAGTAACACATGTTCTCACTAATAAACGGACCCTGAATAATTACTATAATACTATAAGAAAAGGATTGGCAGTAACAGGATATTGCTGGGGTGGGGGTTTGTGGGGGAACACAATATCAATAAGGGTACCTGATTTCTTTTTTTTTTTTTTTTGAGTTGGAGTCTCACTCTGTCGCCCAGACTGGAGTGCAGTGGCCGCTCCCGGCCACCGCAGTCTCGACCTGCTGGGCTCCGGCGATCCTTCCGCCTCAGCCTTCCAAGTAGCTGGAACTACAGG
>CAUYQG010064053.1:0-29376 GCA_963574415.1 Tarsius wallacei
CCCTTGTTGACAAGAGGTGTCTTCCCGTCCCCAGACAGATATTGACTATCATTAATCCCATCTCCCTTCCCCTCCCCCCCATAGTTTCCCATCTCTGTCAGTCATTTTCTTATAGTATTATATTGGATGTTCAAAGTTCATTTTTATTTTAAAATGTGGGGCACAATTCACGGTTAGATATATAAATGCTCTTTATGCAAGTACCCTTGTTGATGAGGTGTGCCCCACCCTCTCCTAGCAGTTTCCCACTAATGCCAATCCCACCTTTCCCCCAAGCCCCCAGGCAGTTTCTTGCTATTGCCAATCCTTTCCTTATAGTATTACAATAATTGTTCAAGATCCACTCGTGAGTGAGAACATGTGATACTCAGTTGATTGCTCCATTTTAAAGATAAGAATACAGGTCCAGAATAAGAGATGAAATTACTTACCCAAGAAACAAAAAACTTACAAAGCTAGAGCTCTATCTCAAACATTCTGAATCTAAGTCTGAGTATACTCTGCATAAATGAGATTCAGAGAAAAAAAGATTGGCATCAGGAGAATTGAAAATATTTAATTAATTTACTCATTCAGAGTATTTACTAAGAATCTACTGTATACTCAGTGCTCTGCTAAGTGCTGAAATATGATAATGATCAACAATCAAAGCAGGCATGGTTCCTGGCCTCATAGAACTAACCATTCATGAAAGGAAGGTGGACAATAATATATTGGTACAGAAATAAGTGTAGATGATGAGGCTGCAAATGATTTTTTTGCATATGTGCCTCTCTTTCCTTTGTAGACCAACTTCATAAGAACAGCGCCTAGTACAGGGTAGAAGCTCAATAAATATTCCTTAAATAAAATTCATACAGAAGTCAAATTATGTAAAAATAAAAACAAAACTCTGTTTTGAAAAAGAAAAAATACATATTTCAAAATGCATTAGAATAAATATTAGATAGATACAGATTTGATGTTATCACAAGAAAATGTAAACATAAAAAAGGTAAATTTCAGTTTTCTGTAATGTTAATTTGTGTAAAAAGCCTTATCTTCTCAAAATGTAAGATAAATGAATTACTATGCATGTTGTTCTTCTCTGTCTTAAATACCTCTATGATAAAAAGTAAAAAATAAACATGGTAAATATTTGGAGGCAAATAATGAAAAGAGGTGGTTTCATAAATATAAATAGACAGACCGAAAGCTTTGAGTCTTGTGCTATGAATAAGGCACACATAACAACCTCATTGTTTCCAGGATAGAGGCCAAACTACTAACCCTGATTCCAGGGGTCTCCACTACTCTCCACCTGACAACCTCTCTACCCCAGACTCTTTGTACTTACTCCATAAACTTTCAACTCTGCAGTCTCTTTTCTTAGCTTGGGCCCCACCCTCACAGTTACCCATGACCTTGGCATCATCATTAAGCATGCTTTACTGTCTTACTCATCCATTAAGGCCAAACATACTCTCTACTTCTTCTTGGATTGCTCGTGTCTTAGAAATCCATTATTTTTTCCCTTGATTCATTAGTTTGTTTTTTTAAAACATTCAATGGTATATTTACATAAAGTCATGGAATCTATCACTTAAATGGATCTGAATAATTTTTTTCTCAAAAGATTTATTTTTAATGATAGAGTTGTGGGGTACAAGTGAGGATTAACTATGTAGGGAGGCTGCATGCAGGTGAAGTCTGGGTTTCTAAGTGGTCCTCACTACCCCCAGTAGTGGACCAGGTAGCCTTTGCAGTGTCATGTTCCCTCCTCCCTTCTCCCTCTCTCGCTCCCCTATCAGTGCTCAGGGACTGCCAATCGCACCCTTGTGAGATTGGCAGTCCCTGAGCACTGTGCGACTAGTGTTCAGGGTCCATTTATGAATGAGGACTTGCGGTATTCAGTTTCTGTTTCTGTGATAGTTCACTTAGTAAGATGGTCTCCAACTCCATCCAAGTTGCTGGAAAGTCCATGATTTTGTTCTTCTTTATGGTTGCATGATACTCCATCATATATAGGAATCATGTTTCCTTTATCCAGTCTACTTTCGATGGGAAGCAGGGTTGGTTCCATGTTTTTGCTATAGTGAATAATGTGGCAATAACGTCTTGGGTTACAAAACCAATGTGCAAGACACAGTTACATTTCTATACACTAGCAACAGGCAGGCAGAGAACCAAATGAAAGGAACAATCCCATTCACAATAGTCACACACACACACACACACACACACACACAAATGCAGTACCTCGGCATCCACCTAACCAGAGAAGTGAAAGATCCTTACAACAAGAATTACAAAATGCCTAAAGAAATAAAAGATGGCACAACTAAATGAAAATCCCACGCTCATGGATTGGAAGAATCAATATTGTCAAGATGTCCATCCTACCCAAGGCAATCTGCAGCTTCAGTACAATACCCATCAAATTATCAACTTCATTTTTCACAGGCCTGGAAACTACAATTCGGAAATTCATATAAAAACAAAAAAAGAGCAGGAATAGCCAAAACAATCAGGAAAAGGAATAAAGTGGGAAGCGTCATCCTTCTGACTTTAAACTTTATTACAAGGCTGGAGTAACCAAGATGGCATGATATTGGTACAAGAAAAGGCAAACTGAGCACTGGAACAGGACAGAGATGCCGGTGGTGAAAACATCGTCTCTCAGCAACTTTTCTTCAACAAAGCCACCAGTCACAATTATTGGGGAAAGGAGACCATATTTAGCAAATGTTGCTGGGAAAACTGGCCAAAGAATGAAGCTGGAAACCTATCACCATATACAAAAATTAAATAAAAATGGATCACCAGCTTAAATATAAAACCTCAAACTATAAGAAATCTATAAGAAAACATAGGAAACACCCTTATGCACATTGGAGTAGGCAACACATTCTTGACCAAATCCCCAAAAGTAAGTGCCATAAAATCTAAGAGAGACAAATGGGCCCTTGACAAAATGAAAAGCTTTTGCACAGCAAAATAAGCCATCAAGAGAGTAAAGAGACAACTTACAGAATGGAAAAAAATTGCAAATTATACATCTGACAAAGGCCTAACATTCAGGATCTACAAGAAACTCAAACAAAATGAAAAGAAAAGAGAAAAATAAAAAGAAAACCACAAAAGTGAGCAAAGGACATGAAGTGTGGCGATTCCTAAAAGAACGTCACTATGTATCCAGCATAGTCTCGCCATATGGAGTGATAACCTTGCAAAAGATGGTCAAGTCCTTTGGCCCATATTGTGGAGTAAGGTTTTTCCCAACACAAAGTTTAAGTTGTATGTTAACATGTGTGGCAGAGAGCAGTTCAATGTACCAGTCCTGCTTATTCTTCCTGACAACATCAGAAGAAGAAGATATTCCCCACGCTATCACAAATAGTCTGGGCTTTGGGACAGAGCCATGATCATGGTAAGATAGACAAAATACCGTGTTTTTCTTCTGCTTTTTATTATAGCTGAAATCAAAGGATTCCAAGACATCAGAGCCATATGGGAGAAGAAATCTGGATCCGTTAGCCTGGAAGATAGCCATAAAGAGAGCACCAGAACTTATAGGACTGTGACCTCAGTTAGAAACAAACCTTAATGATGTTAAGCTGTTAAGATGTTAGGGCCATTGGCCTGTGTAAATTATTAAAACTAAGTAAACAAATAAACTTTCAAAAACTAAGGATACTTCTGTATGGCTAAAGAAATAATCAAATGAAAAGTAAACCTATGGAATGTGAGAAAATATTTGCAAATCATACATATGATAAAGAGTTAATAAATAAAGTATGTAAGAACCTCATATAACTCAATGGCAAAAAATCACAAATAACCCTATTAAAATGGACAAAAGAACCCCCATATATATGTTTTTCCTAAAGAAGATGCACAGGTAGCCAATAGGTACACATATGAAATGATGCTCAACATCATTAACCATTAAGAAAATGAAAATCAAAGCCACAATGAGATAATCACCTCACACCTGTCAGAATGGTTATTATCAAAAAAGACAAATGATAATAAGTGGCTGGCAAGGATGTGGATAAAAGAAAACTCTTGTACATTGTTGGTGGGAATGTAAACTAGTACAACCACAATGGAATAGGAAGGAGGTTCCTCAAAAAATTGAAAATAGAACTACTATATGTTCCAGCAATGTCACTTCTGAGTATAAGCCAAAGGAAATTAAATTCGTATCTTGAAAAGATATCTGTACTCCCATGTTTATTGCAGCATTAGCCACAATAACCAAACTATGAAAGCAACCCAAGTGTTCATCAACAGATAATGAAATATATGCACACACACACACTTACAAATATATACAATAAAATATAATCTTGTGGATAAACTGGGAAGACATTATACTAAGAGCACAAACTTTCAGTTGTAAGATAAACAAGTTCTGGAAGTCGAATGTATAACATGGTGAATGTATTAATAATAATGTATGAGGGGGATTTCTCCTGGAATTGTCTTTTGGAAGGCAGGTCCCCTGTAGTATAGGCTTCCTCTATTAGGTGAGTGTTCTAGGAATCCATCAGCATCAGTGTACTTAGCTAGCGTCGTGAGAGGCTTCATTCAGCTTCAGTCATTTTTTTTTTTTTTTGGAGATTCTCTCAAAATTTGTACATTTCATGATGGATGATTTACAAGCACTCCTACTCATACTACGCTGAGTATTCAGCATTTTTGACCAAAAATGGCAAAGCCTTCATGTCCCACCCTCCCTAATTACCCCATCACACCCTGAGTGACTTTTTGTTTGTTTTCCTTAATTCAAAAAAAAAAAAAATCCTCAAAGGGGAACGTTTTGGCAGTGTGGAAGAGGTTAATAAAAAACTGACAAAAGTACTACAGGCATCAAAATGGGTGAGTTCAGAAACTGTTTTGAGCAGTGGAAAAATCATCTCAGTAGGTGTATTACATCAAATGGAGAGTACTTGGAAGATGACCGAAGTTTAAACATGTAAGACAAAATACACAATTTTTTATAAATTCAGGGTTTTTGTGCCCTGTTTCCTGCCACTTTCCATATTTGAACTTTACTAACAGAGTAGATCTTAAGTATTCTCATCACACACAAAAAAGGTAACTATGAAAAGAGACCAAAAAAAAAACCCCACAGAAAACAAAAAAACCCACAGAATTATCTTTTGGAGGGCAGGCCCCCTGTAGTGCACTCAGAAATTGTTCCTTTGGATCAAACAATCAACCATAGTTTTTATCTGAATGTTCTGAGAAGGTTGCAGCACAATGTGCGGAGTGTGGCAAACAGGTGACTGGTTCTTCCACCACGATAATGCACCTGCCCACACCATGTTGAATGTTCAGCAGTTTTTCATCAAAATCGGTATGGCCCTCAAGTCCCACCCTTCCTATTCACCTGATTACGCCAGAATGACATTTTTGTTTCGCTGGATGAAAACATCCTCAAAGGGAAATATTTTGCTTATGTGGAAGAGGAGAAGCACTAAAAGGCATCCAAACTGATGAGTTCAAAAACTGTTTTGAGAGGTGGAAAATGTCACTATCGATGTATTGCATCAATTGGAGAGTATTTTGAAGTTTAAACATGTAAGAATAAATACGCACTTTTTAATAAATCAATTCCAGGTTTTTTGGAGTCACTCCTTGCATGTGAGGTAATGGACATATTAATTAGCTTGATTGTGGGAATCATTAAACAAAGTATACTTTAATCAAAACACCATGTTATACACCTTAAATATATACAATATTTTACTTGTTAATTATATGTCAATAAAGCTGGGGGAAAACAAAGTACACAAAAGAGGATAATAAAATTATTTTCATCACTATAATTATTATTATAAAATTAAGTAATTAAAATGCAATATTATTTAATTGCATATTAAATTAGTTACATTATTATTATTATTTAATTCTTGACGTTAATTGAAGGATTTACTACATCCTAGATATTATGCCAAGTACTTTTGTACATTAATTAATTTGATCTCCAAAGTATACAAACGAAGTGAATTTTGTCAATAAAGAAGTTCAGGCTGGTTGCAGAGTGGTAAAGTCAGGACTCTACTCCAGATCTTCTCATGGTCTTTTAGGGCACTCTATTTGCCCAGACTGTATGCCATCCTCTGCTGGGGGATAGGCCATCATAAGTATACTGAACAGCTACTATGTTATAGTGATTGTCTTTGAGATTGGGAATATGGAGACGATGTATCAGTCAGGATAGGCTACATTATACAGGCTAACAAATGATCTCCAACATCTCAGTGACTCATGACAAAGTTATTTCTTACCATGCTAGGTATCTGTGGTGAGTTAATTGTGATTCCTCCCATGTCTTTTTTACATTCTCGCACCAGAATGATTGGGGAGCTTCTATCTGGGGCTCTGCTAGCTTGATGGATAAGAGAAAAGTGAGAAATGAACAATGAGCTGACCTTGAAAGCTTCTGCTCAAAGTGACATATGTCACTGTTACCCACTTTTCATTAGCTAAATCAAATGACATGGCCACTTCTGGGTTCAACAGATTACAGATGCATAGCTGTCCTTCTGGGAATGTATTGTTCCTCTATTGCTGCTGAACCAAATCACTCCAAATTTAGTGACATAAAAAAAAAAATAACAAACAACACAAATTTATTGTCCTATGATTCTGGAAGTTAGAAGTCTAAAACCGGTCTTACTTGACTAATGTCAATGTGTAGACAGAGCTGGTTGAAGGGTTGCTTCTTCAGCTTCTAGAAGTTGTGTGCAGTGCTCCCAAATAGTCTCTTCCTTCATCTTCAAAGTCAGCAGCATAGCATCTTCCAGTCTGTCCCTCTGCCTCTCTCACAGACACACACAAACACACCCCTCTGCTTCCATTGTCATCTTTTCTTCTCTTGCTTTAGCCTTCCTGTCTTCTTCTCTTATAAAGACCTTGTAATTATATTAGAGTTTTATCTAATCCAGGATAATCACCCCATCTCAAAATCTTTAGCTTAATCATGTCTGTAAAGTCTCTTTTCCCACGTAAGGTAGACGTATTGAGAAGTTCCAAGGATTCCGACCTGAACAACTTTAGGAGACCATTTTTCTTTCTATCACACAAAGTATCATGTAGCTAACTCTGACATCCATGGGGTAGGAAAAGATAATATTTTTAGCCAAGGGTAGTAACAGTTCTGAATTAATCTACTAGAAACTAATAAAGCCTTTAACTTCTATTTTGGTACCAGAGAAAGACTCCTAAAATTGACTGTAACAATCCAGTTTAATGCCAACAACTTTAACAAAATAAATGCATATCGGGTACAGGGCAGTAAAAGAAGAGATTGATTAGCACACCCTGGTGAGGTACAGTAGAGAGAAAAGTGAAGGTCAACCGAAAGGGAGAAATAATGAGTAATTTAGTGAATGTGGCCAGAATGCTTCTGGCTGCAAGTCATAGAAGGTTCAAACACCAGTATTTTAAATCATTAAGACAGTTATTATTTATGTAATGGGAAATTTGGAAGTAAACTATCCCAAGATTTCTTCACAGATCAATGATGCCACTAAGACCTGGGTTTTTGTCCTCCTCCCCTTCCGTGGTCCTCAGCATGTTAGCTTTCTTATTTTCAAACCTATCACCTCATGGTTATAAGAGATGATTGTCTCAGCTCTAGGCATTGTATCCTAACATTCACTTCCTCAGCAATGAGAGATGGCAATGTGCAATTCCAGTTAGTTTCAGAAAGCAAAGTATATTTTCCTCTAGAAGCCTCCAGCAGATATCTCCTCACTTTGCATATGTGTTCATTAATTAACTTAATTATACTTTGGTGAGAATGTTGCCTCAGGACTCAATTAACTGCAAGAAGGGCTAGGAATATGGTTGCTGAGTTCAGAGAAACATTACTGCCATGGGTGGCATGGTTGTTTTAGTTATGAACCAATGTCTAGGCTCGTTAGTGCCTTGAGCAAAACTTGGGTTCTATGGTTGGGGACGGTGATTTTATAGGCAACTAAGAGTAATGACCACAAGTAGAACACTGCACATTCATGGCAAAATTAGCCCTAAAAGTCATGTCTTCTGACTTCCATTTCTATGAACCCCAGTTACCCGTGTGTGTGTGTGTGTGAGTGTGTGTGTGTGTGTGTGTGTGTGTGTGTGTGTGTGTGTATCAGTGTCTCATTCAGTCACCCACGCTGAAGTGCAGTGGCATGCTCAGGGCTACAAAAGCCTAGACCAGCTGGGCTCAGGCGATCCTTCCACGTTGGCCTTCCAAGTAGCTAGAACTAGGTGCACATTACCACACCCGGCTACTTTCTTGAATTATTGTAGAGATGAGGTCTTGCCAAGTTGCCCAGGCTGGTCTCGAACCCCTGGACTCAGGCGATTCTTTCACCACTGCCTCCCAAAGTGCTGGGATTAGAGGTGAGAGCCACTGTGTCTGGCCTACTACTTTCACCTTTCACTTAAAGGAAGCACTTTAAGATTTCTCTTCGGCATATCTGAATTGCCAGCATCACTACTATTTGTGCTTTGGGGCCAGTATTAAATAAAATAAGGGTAACCTGAACAAAAACACTGCAATATCACCACAGAGGGCTACTAAGTGACACCCTGTCAAGTAGCATTATATAGCATGGGTGTGCTGGGCAAAGGCATGATTCAGGTCCCAGGAAGGACAGAGAAGGACAATGTGAAATTTCATCATGCTGTACAGAGTAGTGCACAATTCAAAACTTGTGAATTGCTTATTTTGGGAATGTTCCATTTTATATTTTTGGAAAGAGGTTGATCTTGGGTTACTGAAACCAATGCAAGCAAAATTATAGAAAAGAGGGGACGACGGTATACTCATTGTACTAAAGGGAATATCAAAGCCCTTCTTTCTATGCAGCAGATTCATAATAATCATCGAACCACCTTGAAAACTGTTAAACATGACCCCATCTTTTATTGACAGAAAGAAACTCTAAATGCTTCTGAGCTGTAAGAAAGCATGTTTGAGAAGACAGAGAAGGCCCCAACTTGATACATGCACAGTTCTAAAATGTGACACTGAATGGAAAAACCATTACAAGGGACAAATATCCAACCACACACTCTGCTCTTTTCAATGGATCCGTTTCTTTGTTACTTGAAACTAGGTTAGAGTTTTTAAAATCTCCAATCATATGCATTTGGAGTTCAAAGAAAAAAGGACTGGTTCAAATTACATCATTATAGACTTTTATTTTCTTCCATAAATAGCATGTTGCCAACTGAAATCAAGCATGAACTAAACTATGACTCAGTAATGTGCAAGGTAGAACTCAAATACTGTGAGTAAAAGCAGCAATTATTCCACATGAGGTAACCAATTTGTTAAAACAGACGTAAAGCAATTTGATTTTTCCTTGTTGGTCATAAATATTTAGCATTTCTAAACACAATCCATTGAGACCAGTGAGTAGCAACAATTTGATTTATTTATTAAGATAAATGTGCCTCTTATTCATGAGCTATTGGAGTATTCACAATGTACTGATGATGAGGGGGCTATGTGAGTTTTGGGCAGATCCCTCTTCCCAGGTATCATCTACAAAATAAGGACAGTTAGAGTAGGTGATGTTACCCCAAGTTGGGTTAATTCCATCCCTAGAAAAGCAGAGAAGCCTCCAGTTGGAGAGTTAGACCCATATTCTACTTAAGTTTTTACCAAATTTAATTAAGGGAAGTATTTTTATTCCCTGTGGTTCCGAGTTTTATTGTATAGAAAATCGTTATAATAATCTCCAGGACTTTAAGTGGATATGGTAAATTAAACATATGAAAAATAAGCTCTGAAATGGGACGTGAGCTTTAAACACCCTGTTAAATCACCCTTGAGAGTTTTGCACATGCCACACACCATGACAATTTCTACAGACACAGGGTTGACAAAAACAAGTGGAGGATCCTGCAAAGGATGCTCATCAGAAGAGATGAGTTAGCAGACAATGCACAAATAGCCTTTGTGGAGCTCTTGTTTACAGGCTCTGTGTTAAGACCTTTCTTATATTCATTCATTTAACAGATATTTACTGGAAACCCACTAGTACCAGGCACTGCTTAGTCACTTCCATTATCTTCTCATCTACTTGCATGAATCCTCATAGAGAAGTTATGAGACAGGTTATATCACAATGTTTCCTTCGATGAGAAGGATGCTGAATCTCAGAACATTTGGGCAACTTTTGGCAATTTCAATTGGTAAATTTGGATTAGGGTCTTAAACTTTCCTGAATTTCAAATCTATAGAATATAACTGACCTGGGAAGGAGGTAGCCAGTGAAGCCTTCATAGGGTGAAGAATGGACATGTAGTTTTGATGTAAAAGACTTCCAGGTAGACAGGGAATCTGGGGAGCTCTTTTAAAGACAAAATGTTCAGCAAATATAAAGGCATGGAATCAGGAAACAGCATGGCACTTTGGGGAAACTGAAAGTCCCTGAATAAGTAGGCTTTATGGAGCCAGTTGTGCAGATATGATTATGTGACATTGTGGCACAGTTGGCCAGCTGCAGGATAATTCCCTCCTTTCCCCCTTCCCCACTGTCCTAATGACTTTGTTCATGTTTCTTCACTTCTTCCATCAATGTATTTTTTCAAATGGGACACTAAAGATAAAGACGTTGGCTTTTCTTGGAGCTGGATGAAGTGATTTTTTTCAGAGGATCTGGACAGCAGCCTGCATTGGTTTCAGCTCAGAAAATACATGCTACCAAAAATAAACTCATCTCTGTTGACAGTTCTGCAGCTGGAGGAAACAAAGCAGATGGTAATGAAACTAAGAGCAGCCTCTACAGAACACCTTGAAACAGTACAACCAGTGAGGACCAGCTCCAGGAGAGTGTGTGTGTGTGTGTGTGTGTGTGTGTGTGTGTGTGTGTGTTTAACTTTATGAAAGTTTATGCTAGAAGGAACACTCACTTCAACTCCACACAACTTCTAAACCTGTTACAAGCAGAAATCTGGTGGCCATATAGTGTGGACAGGCCCTGGAGCAAAGCTAACCTGGATTTTTATTCCAGTTCTGCCTCTTTAAGTCTTTATGAGCTTGCGCAACTTACTATATTACTCAGGGTCATAGTTTTCTCTTCTTCAAAATGAGGATGATAATTGTCCTTATCTCGTAGGATGATTGTGATGAATACATGTGATGATTCGTGTGTGAGACACATGATAGGAGGTCAAGAAATGATAGCTTTTTGCTTGTTGTTTTTGATGTTGTTATTCTTATTATTTTATGGAGCACCTTATGTTTCGTATTTCTAATCTTGGGGACAATCTTGTAATGTACATAGCATAATTTTCTCTTTATTTTTGAGAAAAAGGAGGTCCAGTAAGTTAAGGTAACTTGTCCAAGGTCACTTAGCAGGTAAAATTACTAAATTTTGAACCCACATTCATGCTCTTTCTGCAATATCCAGTGTTGTCTCAGAGAATGGAAGATATAACCAAGGATAACAGAACAAGGAATAAAAGCCTGAGCAAATGGGGTGTAGGGCATCAAGTGTGGTATAATTGAGATGGGCAGGTGCAGAATCAGACAGTCCTGGCTTTTAACACAAGCTCTGCTGCTTACTATTGGGGATTCAGAAAACCATTTAACCTCACTGAGGCTGCCTCCGTTTTCTCATCTTTAGAAGGGAGTTTTCTGGGAGTTTGTTGAGATTTTCTCAGCTCAATTTTTATTTTTTTCAAATTTGCATTTTATTTTAAAGACGTGGGGTACAATTCAGGATTAGGTATATAAGTGGTCATCATACAGGTAAAATTTGGACCTATATTTGGTCCCCACTTTGCCTGGTTTGAGATCAGTTACCCTTATTGAAATTGTGTGCCCCCAACTCTTCCCCTGGCAATATTCCGCTAAGGCCAAACCCTTTCTTATAGTATTATGTTCAGGGTCCGCTTATAAGTGAGAATATGTGGTACTCTTTCTTTGTTTCTGTGAGAGATCACTGAGCATGATAGACTCTAAATCCATCCAAGTCGCTGCGAAGTCCATCATGTTGTCCTTCTTTGTGGCTGCATAATATTCCATTGTGTATATGTACCACGTTTTTAAAAAAAAATCGAGTCCTGTTTCAATGGGTAGCACCTGGTTGGTTCCATGTTTTTGCTATTGTGAATAGTGCTTCAATAAACATGCATGTGCAGGTATCTATTTGGTAGAATGATTTTAGTTCCTCCAGGTATATTCCTCAGCTCATTTTTTTTTTTTAGTTGAAGGCTCACTCTGTTGCCCAGGCTGGAGTGCAGTGGCATACTCATGGCCACCCCAGCATAGATCCGCTGGTCTCCAGCAATCTTTCCATCTCAGCCTTCCAAGTAGCCAAACTAAAGGCATGTGCTATCACACCAGGCTAATTTTTGATTTCTTGTAGAGACAAGGTCTCGCCAAGTTGCCCAGGCTGGTCTCAAACCCGCGGACTCAGGCAATCCACTTGCCTCAGCCTCCCAAAGCACTAGGATTACAGACTGAGCCCAGTCAGCTCAATTTTTAATACCCTAAGGAAGTCCTTTACCTCATGACTAAATCAACTTTCTTGTTATGGATACTTTTATAACACAACTCTCATTGTAGTGTCTATTATACTGCCACCGTGTATTTGCTCTTTTGGTCATTAGATTATGTTTCCTCCCATGCTTGAGTGTACACTCCTATAAAGACTGTGCTCTTCATTCCAGCACCCAGCTCAGGGCCTGCTGACATGCACGATATGAGAGAGCTTTATAAAAATGTTAATGTTATTTCTTTGCATTCTGACTCTGAGTCCAATTCATCAACTGTTGCCTAGGAAAGCACCCTGTCCCCCAAAATCTCAAGTGGCAAATTTGAGAACCAGAATGGAAAGGCAGCAAGAAACTGATTTTCAAAACTATTTTAAGCTATATTTTCCAGCATTCAAAGTAAGTGACCAACAGCTTCCTCCATTAAGAATTTAGTGGAGATGATGCCCAAAGCCTTTTAAGGAGTAAGAACTGACCATTGCATGTTGTTCAGAAAATCAAAGTTTATGAAAATTAGAAAAACGCTGTGGAGTCAGTTATCCATGTCTTCATTTAGGTATATAAAGTGTTCTCCTGTGCAATTGGGTGGAGCAAACTATTCTGTTGTTCTCCGACGTTGTTCTGAAGGTCACAATTCCATCCTGTAACCACAAACACATTGCTAAAGATATGGTGAGAACTCAGTCCCTTTTCCATCAGCAATTAAAACGCAATCCGCAGAGGTGTTTTAAAACACAAGATGGCATAGAGTTTGCATATGATAGAGTTTGCAAGTGTTTCAACCACAATGTGCTTTCCTTTTTCAAGGCAGGAGGATATCCTATTTTAGCACGTGCTTGAGTTTTGGGGATCAGAGAGACCCAATCTAAATAAGTTCTGATTTACCATTTGTATTGCTGTAAGATCCTGAACTGTCCTTTTCTCATCTGTATGATAATAATTATACTGCAGAGATGATGATGATGATGATGTTGACTTGCAATTCACTCAAAAGTAGAGATGAAAACAGAAAAGCAGTTTCAGCCTCTTCTGCTAGTTTTTTTTAAAGAGCAAATCTATCTGACATTTCATAATTCATAGCATGTATATATTATTTAAATTGTTTCATGATTTTAGATATATCCTTGTAGGAGTCAACAAGACTCAGACAAAGGAAAATCTTTATTTATTAAATTTGTCACTGTAAGTACCATAAAGTATTAATTGCCAAGGCAAAATAAATTATGCTTCATTTCTTCTATGTGAGTTTTTGAAGAAACGACACAAAGAAAGGTAAGTATCATCTCCCTTTTCCTTATGTAACCAACATAGGAGAAAGACCACTGAGAAGAAGAACCAAAAAGTATCTGCATTGATGGGATAGTTTGCCAGGAGAAATAATAGAAGTGATCCCCAGTCACAGACAAGGTGCTTCCTTGAGACCCAGCCTTCCTTCTCCCAGATGATAAAGACTGGCTTCCATATACAGATGGGTCAGGAAGTGTCTGGGTCTGCAGTGGATCAGAGTCAACCTCAGGGAGCAGTGCAGACATCTCTACACTCTTCACAACCTGGATTAGTCTTCTAGGAATGTCATAACAAAGCGGTACAGACTGGAAGGCTTAAACAACTCTCTCAGTTCTAGAGACAAAGATCAAGTTCAAAGTTCAAGATCAAAGTGTCAGTAAGGTTGGTTCCTTGTGAGGCCGCTGTCTTTGGCTTGTAGATGGTCATCTTTTTTCTGTGTCTTCAGATAATCTTTTCTCTGACCCTTTTGTCTGTGTCCAAATTTCCTCTTCTTATAAGGACATCAGTTATATTGAATTAGTGACCACACTAATAACTTTATTTTAAATTAATTATGTCTTTAAAAATCTGCTCCTTAAGTAGGGTCATATTCTGAGATGCATATGAATTTTGAGAGGGACACAACCCAGACCATAGGGACCTTCAGTCCTCAGTCCTTTCTAGATAATGGGGCTGTGTGATTGGTGCCATTTCTCTCTTTTCCTTTTGATTCACACACACAATTATTGGACATTCCTAAATGACCTCTGTTAATGACTATTTGATTCAATCAAATAATATGGATGCACTTGAAATAATTGAAATGGGTTCTAAACGATGAGAGTTAGCTCCTGAATATATATATATATATCCAGGTTTATATATATATATATATATATGACTCATTTTATTTGATAATGCCTAAGTTTTAGACATCATTTTTGTTCTGAGTTCAAAGACTTAAAAGGAAAGAATATGTCACCCTTGTGGAGTCTGGGATGTAAAGCAGAAAAGAGCAAGCAAAAAAGAAGCAACTGTGATTGGGAACAATGCAATAAGGGAGGTGTTACAGGAGTGTTTCATAATTCTGAAGGGTGAGTTTGAGTTATTCAGATATAAGGGTTAGGGAGAAAAGGAGGGTGCAATTTTAGACAATAGGAAGTCTTTGAGGAAATAACTAACCTAACTTTTTTGGGAAACTCACAGTTGTTCTTTTTACCTACTAGTGATGAAATTCAGCCAGGATTCATTTCTGAGCTCTCTTTACAGTGTTTTATTTTATATTTCTTTCCCTGAGAGAGAACAGAGGAAGTGACCAACACTTCTCAAAACTGTGTGGTGGGGCCCCCTGTCCCCAGCATCCTTCTGTAACTCAATCTGTGTCTCCCATCCCTCAGTACCCTCAGGTTGCTTGGTTGTTGTTTGCCCTTAGACAGCAGGGAAGATTGGGAAGAATGAACTTGCCTGGGACTTCTTCCTGGTGTTAGAAATGCAATTTTGTGGTGCCTTAAATGCCTGCTGCCTGGAAGGACTAATGCTAGAGTTACCAGAGAATTTGGGGAACCTCATCAGGATAAAGGGTGATGAATAGTCTCTGGTTCTTTTAATTAGTGGACCAGTAACTTTGACCCAATTTGAAAAAAATTATACATCTTTGTCCAGGTTCATAACCTACACAGCACACTTATCCATGTGTAGTAGATAGAAGGCATTAAATAGAATGTACAATAAGTAAGATTACTCTCTATTTTTATAAGTGAATATTTCTCATAAGTTCCTGGGTATCATGCCAGTGTTATATTCCTCTCTTCTCATACCAAACATTTTTCGTGAAAGAAGCATCAAACCACTCTCAACCCCTCAGAAAAGCTCCAAAATACTGACTTTACTATATTTCCTTCATTCTCTTGCTCCCCTTTTGATGTGACAAACATTTTTTGAGGAGTTCTTAAATGCCCAACACTATTCTTTGGAATACAGTCATAAAGAAGACATGGTCCTTAGTAATAGCTTCTTTCTAACTTTACATTATAAGGCTACTCACATAATGTTCTCAAAAGTTAGCACTCAGCCAGGATCGGTGGCTCAGCCTGTAATCCCACGCTTTGGGAGGCTGAGGTGAGTGGATTGCCTGAGCCTGCGAGTTCGAGACCCGCCTGGGCAACGTGGCGAGACCTCATCTCTACAATACATAAAAAAAAAAGTCAGCCGGGCATGGTAGCACCCGGTAGCCGGGCATGTAATTCCGGCTACTTGGAAGGCTGAGGCGGAAGGATCGCCGGATCCCAGTGGGTTGAGGCTGCGGTGGCCGGCAGCGGCCACTGCACTCCAGTCTGGGCGACAGAGTGAGACGCCAACTCAAAAAAAAAAAAAAGTTAGCACTCAACCAACTCATTTTGTTTTCTAGATTATAGCAAACAGTAGATCAGAAAGGAACCACCTGCTGGAAGTTAAAGATCAATGATGATTGACAAAGGGAAAAGACAGATAAACCTTCAACCAGAAAAATGCAGGTTATCTAATCTATAATCTCCAGAGATAGTTCCGAAGTAAAGCTTTGTGTCAAAGTCCTACCAATTATACCTTCGTATTATTTTCTATGTTAATATATTTTTCTCCATTTCTTTTGCTGCCATCTTGGTTCACATCCATATTATCTTTTATCTAAATTATTGTACTAACTTCCAACTTGTCGTATCTCCGTCAACATCCAATGACTCCAATATATCGCCTCAAAATCTGCCAAGCTGATCTCTCTAAGACGAAACTGTAAATAGGCACTGTGCTTGCCTAAAACTCTTAGTGACTCCCTATTGCCAATGGTGTGTATCTCAAAAAGTCCTTCATGATTTGGTCCCTGCAACCCTGTTCAATCTCCTTGGTAGAAACATGAAGCAACCTGTGGTCTAGTTCCACTTCTTAGCTTACTCTTCTCACTGCTCAAGTTTTCTTCCTTTCTATGTGTATCTGGCAAAATCATAATCACTTTTCAAGAGTTAATGCAGTTGTTATTGCCTCTGACTGCATCTTGTCCGCTCCAGCCCTGCACTCTTCCCCTTACTGTGTACATATTTCACTGGTTACTGTTTATCGTGTCCATTTCTGTCATACCTGATCTATGCACTCCCAGATGTTCAACTACTCGAGGACCAAAGCCTTATTCATCTCTGTTTCCAAATCTTGAACAGCATCTGCAACATAGTATTTGTCCAATAAATTTGTGTCAATGAATGTACATACAGGATTAATACATGAATAGTGAATGAATGCTCAGTTTCCTCGGTGTGATTAGATAGGAAAATGGTTAATGGTTTAGAAAGTTTTCCATCAAAAGTTGTTACAGCATCTTTAAAATGCCTTGGGTATTTGAATAGGGAATTGTCAATATTCGGAAGGATTCAAATATCTCAAGTTAGAGCTGTTAAAATTCTGTAATGTTGTCGGTTGTTTATACATGCAATTCTCTAAATAAATGGCAGCCTTCTTGAAATGACTGGTCATGCTTTCCCTATCACTGTATCCTCCATTGTCAATAAAAATAAATATGCTTCATAAATACTGGGAGGTGCTAAATTTGTTGTTAATTTGTAGTAAAAATATACACAACACAAAATTTTACCATTTTAACAATTTTTAAGTGTACAATCCAATGGTACAAAATAAATTTTCATTTTTGTGCAACCATTACCAGCATTCATCTTAAGAACTTTCCATCATCCCAAGCTAAAATTCTGTATCCATGAAGCACCAGACTCCACATTACCCCCTACCTCTAACCACTAGTAACCTGTATTCTACTTTCTGTTTCCATGAATTTGACTATTCTAGGTACCTTATGCAAGTGAAAAAGTGCAACATTTGTCCTTTTGCTTATTTTACTTAGCATCACATATTCAGGATTCATCCATTAGACATCATGTATAAGAATTTCATTCAGTTTTAATTCTGAGTAATATTCCATTACATATAACCACATTTTATTTATCTATTTATCTATCAGTGGGCCTTTGGGTTGCTTTCATCTTTTGGTTATTGTGAATAACACTGATATGACCATCAGTGTACAAATATCTGAGTCCCTGCTTTCATTTTCTGGGTAGGAGAAGGGAGCTTAATTCTGCAGCCAGTTTACAGGGAGAGAGTCCGTATAGCCACGGAACCCACTCAAAGGCAGTACAATTTTTTTCCCTTAAATATGTCCAACAATTTTTGCCCTTCACCCTTTTTTTTTAAATTTTAAGGATGCTGAGTACAATTCAGGGTTAAGTACATAAGTAGTCATGGTACAGGGCCTCCCATTGCTCTTCACTTCATCTGGTTTGGGATCAGGTATCCTTATGAGTGTCATGTGATTCCCCACCATTTTCAATTATGGTGCAAATATACCCAGAAGCAAAATTTCTGAATCATATGGTAATTCTGTGTGCAAACTTTTGAAAACTGCTAACCCTTCCCAGTGGCTTCAGCATTTAACCTTCCTACAAGAAGTGCACAAGAGTTTCCATTCCTCTACGTCTTCGCTGACAGTTATTTTCAACTTTTTAAATAGTAGTCATCTTAATGGGTATGAGCTTATAAATACTTGTATATGAATGAAAAAGTAAACATGATCTACCGAGCTTCTCTGCAACGAAGACCCAGCAAGCAGGTTAATAATGATAAATAATAAATAAATGGAACTATACGACAGGGGTCACTTGTTAAAAGCACAAGCTTTGGGGGTAAATTTTTGGCTCTTACATATGCCAACTGAGTAAACCAGGGAGAAATCAATACTTTCTGTTTTCCCCACTTGTAAAATGAGTTTAATGACATTCTGTTTACTATGTTATTTTGACAAACAAATAATGTCAATAAAGGTGCTCCTGAGAGCATTACTCCAAAGAGACCTGTTCACAGTGCCAGAGGGGCTTGTGAAACATTGTTCTTTCACATTATCCACCCTGTTTCCCAAACATCCAAATAACAACACATTCTATATTTGCACTTCCTCAGAATGCAGGAGAACTCTGGATGGAGTCAGGATTGTGACTGGATGCAGTCTGCATTGTGAATCCTCTTATTATGAACCTTATATAATGTATTTCACTTACATGAGCTTCTGTCTTCTTCACCTGAGAAACAGTGAGCAAGATAACCACCTCCAAACACAGTGGTGAGTAGCAAATGAGATAATGTCTGGGAAAAAAGTGTCAAAGACCTGAAATAAATAATAGCCATATTTGACTCTAAATCTCTGCTCTGTGCGGGGTGAAAATGGGCATCAATTGTTCAATCAGAGAAACTAATCTGGGCTTTCATGCAAACCATCCACTGTGTTCCTTTTTCCCTACCTGCCATGGAGGATCAATGAGGTAATGCATGTGTTTAATTCTCTTGAAAGTGCTTTGGAAAGAATAAAATACTATGAAATGTAGGTTGTCATTACAATTCTTATTAGGGGTCTGATTCAATGCTATTAAAATTCAGCAGCAGGCAGAATAGAAAAGGCAGGCAGATTTCCAAACAGATAATAACTTTTATCAGCATCAGACTGAATCCAAAGATGCGTGCCCTTCTATTCAGCAATGAAAATAGCTGCAATTAATTTGACAACCAAGTAAAGCCATGAATTAATGGGAATTCATTTTCTGAGGAACGGTTTTCCCCAAAAATGGGGGAAAATGACTGAAATAATTAATCAAATATGTTGGTCATGCTGATTTTGATGAAGGCATCAGGGAAAACTTCATTTGTGTGTATACTATTGTCACTTCCATGTGCAAATGTAAATGGGGAGATCAAAGTATGCCCAGACAAAGAGAGAGTAAACATTATTGGGAGGTCACAAAATAACACTAAGTTAATCAGTCAAATTGTGCAGTTGGGAAAACTGAAGTTCAAAGGTGAAGAGACATGTTTTAGGTTACCCAGCAAGTAAGAAGCGAGCCAGGCCTAGAACTCATATCTGTGAAATGTCATACCGAAAAGAATAATGAACCTCAGTTCAGACGATCTTGGTTTTGGATTTTGCTACTCTTGAGAGTATGACCTCAGTGAAATGGTGTTATTTCTGGATTCCACTAAAGCCTTATCAATTTAAAAGTGTGGGACAAGCATTCCAATGCCTTTTTCCCCTCATATTTGACCTAAAACTCTGTCAAAAACTTAATCGGTTACTAAATGTGGATAATTCCCTCATAAGCTGGCAATATCTGGAATTCACACCTAACATAAAACAATGTTTCTTAAACTGGATGTGCGACCCCATCATCTCATTCTGATGCACATAGTTGGGGTTGGCCCAAGGTTCTGCATTTCTGACTCGTCCCTATGTGATGCTTGAAAGGACATAATATGGAGTCAATATGCCCAATGAACAGCCATTTTAACATTATCAAAATCTGTCATGTTTCTCTAGTAGATCACTTGAATTTACCCTCCAATCACTAGCCAAGGACAGAACAGGTTTCTCAGAGGTAGCTACATATAATTGTTTTACAGCCCCCTCCCCAGCTTGTTTCATAAACAAGTTAGCCCTACCAGCTTTTCACAACCTTCATGACACAGACCCCATTAACATGGCATCTGTCATGTGACTAACCCACCCATCTGCAAGCTATCCATCACCTGACATTCGTACCTGTGTGTACCTGCCTTCTGTGATGATGTGGAGCAGTCTACCACCCAGCCACCCTAACGACCTTCCCCCATCAAAGGAAACGTTTAAAAAGGATTCAACGTCGAGCAGCCAGCCGCCATTGTTTTGCTAAACTAAGGTCTGACCATGTGCTCTTTAAACTGTGGCCACCATGTTTCTTAGATTTGGACCCCCTACCTTGAGGAGGTAAATCGTTTCTCTTTCTCTCTCTCTCTGTCTTTCTCTGTAATTTGCTTTCTAAATAAATAATATCTTCTTTTTAAAAAATTTTAACAGGTTTATTGAGATACAAAGCAATACCACACAATTCATATACAATACCTCTTTAAACTGTACAAATCAATAACTTTCAGTATATTCACAGAGTTGTGTATCCATTACCACAATTCATTTTACAACACTTTTGTCACCCAAAACAAAATCCCATAACTATTAGCTGCCACTCAATATTTCTCCCCAACCTCCCTCCCTCTCGCACTAGGCAACCACCAATCTACTTTCCGTTTCTATCTGTCTGAACATTTCATATAACTATTTATACAATACAATGTAGTCTTTGGGACTGGTTTCTTTCACTTAGTGTAGCATTTTAAAGGTTCATCTACATTGCAACATGTGTCAGTGCTTCATTCCTGTTATAGCTGAATAATATTCCATTGTATGGATATACCACATTTTATTTATCCATTCATTAACTGATAGACCTTTGGGATGTTGATAGTTTCTGGTTATTACAAATAATGCTGCTGTGGACATTCTTGTACCAATTTTTGTGTGGATGTATATTTTCATTCTCTTGGGTGTATACCCAGCAATGGAATTTCTGAGTCATATGGTAATTCTTGTGTCTAACTTTCTGAGGAACCACAAGGTGACTGCATCAGTTTACAGTCCCACCAACATTTTTAGTATCTTTGTTAATACTTATTATTTGTCTTTTTTTAAAAGATTTTTTTATTTTAAAGATGTGGAGTACAATTCAGAGTTAGGTACACAAATGTTCATTATGCAGGTACCCTTGTTGATGAGGTGGGAACCCCACTCCCCTAATAGTTTCCCACTACTGAAAATTCCCTCCCCACTCCCCCGCCCCGCAGTATCTAATCTAACTTCTGTGCAATTATTTGCATCGTTCACATAGCACCAGATCGCACAAACCCACCCCGGCGGTTCTTACCTACCATTCTAGAGGTCCCACTGAGATATATTTTTAAGCTAACAATGCTAATGCTGCTGGCCCATGAACCACCCTCTGAGAATCAAAGACATAGAGAATGCAGAGATAATCCCTCACATAGACCCTTGGACTATTTTGTTGTCTTAATGATGTCTACCACCATCATGGAACTATGTTGTGCTATGCTTAAAACCTACAACAGAGATGGACAAAGGTGGACATGGATTAAGACCACTTCCTTGTTATAAGATGTTTCTCCTTGTAATGCTTGCCCAGCTTAATCATCTTGCTAACACCACAGCAATTGATATTCCACAATAAATGACTGGGTCTCTTATGAGGAGAAATAACCCAGACAAATCTGTGACTTCAACTTTGTTCCTAATTAGAAGTAATTGTCTTCGGGCACTGATCTCATCATTTGGGGAGAACAGTATGTCTCCTCATTAGCAGTGGATAATTTTATAACTAGCCAGGGATCTTCTGATCTTTAACAGAAAGAAAAAATATGTAGATCCATCTATGTCCTCCTTTATAGCTCACGCAGTTGCATTTCAGAGTCTTCCTCCATCTCAAACTGAAAAGAGAGAGATACCATTGAGTTTGCTCCATGTTGCTGCTTCTTCTGCTAATGATGATGATGATAACAATCATTTATTAAGTATTTAAAATGCACAAGTCATTCTTTTAGGCATTTCACTGTGTGACTTCTTATATCTTTATAATGACATTGAAATGAATGCTATTATTACTTGCTATTATTAACCAACCTACCCAAGGATGCACATCTAGTAAGTAGGAAGTCAGTACTTAAATCTGGATGATCTGAATCTGGAGTCCATATACCTGACATCTGCATTGTTAATGGAAAAACCAAACTGTGTAAAATAATGTAAAGAGGTTTATTCTGAGCCAATATAAATAGCTGCAGCCCAGGAAAACACAGTCTCAATGAGTCCTGAGAAAATTTACCTCAGGTGGTTGGATTTCAGTTTGGTTTCATATAATTTAGGGAGATGGCAGTCAAATGCAAAGGCATAAATCATTACATGAAAGGTATACATTGGTTCAGCACCAAAAGGTGAAATATCTTGAAGCGGGGGCTTGCAGGTTATAGGCAGATTCAGAAATTCTTTAATTTGCAATTGGTTAAAGGAATAAGACTTTGTCTAAAACTTGAAGGCAGCAGAAAGGAATGTTTTAAGTTAAGATAAGAATGCTATGTGACAAGGTTGATAACTTGCAGGCGTGACTTAACCCTTGCCTTGCATGGTCTTAGGTCTTGTTTTTAATTTGGCGTCTTATTGCTACAAAGAGCCTGTCTTGTCAGTCTTATGATCTCTGTTTCAACAATAATGCCAGTCAGTTGATGTGATTAAACTCCAAAAGGGAGAAGATATAACGAAGTGTGTTCAGCCTCTCACCCCATCATGGCCAAGAACTCAATTTTTTGAGATGTCTCTGGAGTCCCCTTAGCTAAGAGGGAGTTCGTTCAGTCAGTGGGGGGTTTATGATTTTATTTTTAGTTTACAATATTATTAAAATCAAGTGCAGATTTCTATCATAAAAGATCTGCCACGATACTGTCTACACAGAACATTTCGGTCACCAACTCAGCTTTCTCCCTCTTTTCTGCCACCTTATCTATCAAAATTCTACTGATATCTTAACTTTCAGCTCTTGTGGAATATCTTGAAAACTCTATTTGTAATCTGAAATGTTCCTCCTTTTGTTCAAATAATAAGAAAGTTTCCAAATATTTTGTTTTTTAGAACCACCTTTGACATAACCCCTACCCACCTCCTATTTTTCAATCATCACACTCAAATAGGATGCATCTTACTACTTTGCCAAAATGAAATTATTATTCTTAAATGCTTCATTCATTTTCTATTTCTTAATCCATTGTCTGCATATTTATCATCTTATTGATCTAACAAGGTGTGGTTCAGATCTATTTTATCTCAAGGCCTGGAATTTACTAATGACTCAATAAATTCCTATGGACTGAACTTCACTACATTGCAGAGATTAAAAAGAAAAATACAGAGGCTTTTATCACCCGGTGAAACCACCCAGTAAGAGGCAGATCCAAGGCTTAAACCCTGGTTGCATGACTAAAAACAATGATTGTTCTTCTATACCCTGCTCATAAATGTGGACCTTTATACTATGTACACACTTTTTAGAATTTATACTGAGAGAATCAAAGAAAACTAATTCAGCATAGCATGAATAAAAAAAGTTACCATTGAAAGAAACCACAGGAAAGTGTTTGAGAGAAATTACATTTTGACAACATATTTTAAAAAAAGCCTCCTGACCTTATTCAAATAAAATAAGTGGAAGGAAACTGAACCAGAAGATGCTCAGAGAAACCGGTGCTCATTCTTGTCTGAATAGGCCCTCTGAGGCTTCTTCCATTTCCATTCAGAGCTATTATTTGGGACCTAAATTGCTAAAGGGCAATTGTTTCCTTTTCTAGTGCTTTTGAACGTGTGAGGCCATTATCTGCGGTGCAAAGTAAAGAATATAGAATTCACATTCCAAGTGTCATTTGGGGCTCACACACACTATGGAATCATCCTTAAGATAAGTAATTGAATTTCCTGAACACTTTTTATTTGATATAGAATCATTTCTTTGAAAAAAAAACCACAGTGTATACATCTATTCATCATTCAATTAGTCACTCAAAAAATCAACAAACTCGACTCATTCACTCAACACATTCATTCAAAAAACATCTGCTGAGTTTCTTTTGTACAAGACATTAGAATTTGGATAGAGAGTAAAATGATTGAAATAAATGAGGTACCTGTCGTCTCTGTTTCTAGTTAAGGGCCTGGGAATATAAGGTAACTGCTCCTGGTCTCAAATAACCCACAAATCATTCATTCATTCTTTTATCAATTCTATCTGTATGTATCAAAACTTTATGTACATTTCAGCTCCTGCTTGCTTGTGGCTGTGAGTGGTTGGTTCAAAGAACAAGGTTGAGTTGACATGTACATTTCCTTGCACATGATTACCACCAAGGTCTTTTTACCAATGTAGAATTTATAAGGAACTCAGGAAGGCTTACGTGAGGTCTCTAGCATGCTGCAGCAGAAAAGGAAGGGAAAAGAACTTTAGAAATCAGCCTATTCCCCTTGCATCTACTCTGCATCGTTTTTCACTGCATCACTCAAGTAATCATGTGGAATTTTTTCCTATGTTCAGTGCACAATTAATATGATAGTGATACTCATCTTTTAATTTGCTAGATGTTTATTCAATATTTATTATGTATGAACCATTCTGAGACAGATAGAAAGAATACATCATTCTCTTTCTCAAGTGCTTTGATACCTGCCAGAAACATGCACCAATGCCCTCAGTAAGTAGTGCTGATTTGAGTAGCTAGCACTTCCACCTATCCTAAAGAAATCCCAAGTCCACTAGAGCTAATTTCCATAATACCTCTCCTTTTATCTTTCTATATAGATCCTCTTTGTCTCTGTTTCTCTAGTGATGTGACAAAAAGCAAGGAACACTATCCATAGGCCAAAACATGTAGAAAAACATACCTTCCGAAAGTTGAACAAGTGCCCAAGTCAGGTACTGCTCTGGGAATGTCAGCTAACTTTTTGGTGGCCCAAAGCTTTGATTTTAAAGTGAAGCATAGGGACAAGAAATAACACAGACTAATTCAATGAGAAGACATAGATTTGAGATTTCCACATAAAACCAAATGCTGTGAAGTATGACATCATCAGAGAATAGACTAAAAACTAAATACCCACATAAAACAGATAATCAAAACATTTGTTTTTGCCTTGGCCTTTTTTTTTTTTTTGGTGGGGAGTGGTGGGGAGTAAACCTATATCCCTTGAGGATCAGTAGTTATATTTTACTGGTCATGAGATCTGAGGGCTTGAATTAGACTTCTTCACATATCCCCACATTAGAATTTTAGTTTAAAGCAATCCTAGATTTGTAGAACCTAGTCTTTGTATAATTCTAGATCGGTCCTTAAACCTGCTTTCTCTTTAATTTTATTTTCTCCTTCCATTTTTGCACAGCAATTCTTCTAATTTTTATCCAGTGTATTTAAAACCTACATATCCAGCTGGGCTCAGTGGCTAAGCCTGTAATCCCGTGCTTTGGGAGGCTGAGGTGAGTGGATTGCCTGAGCCCGCAGGTTCGAGACCTGCCTGGGCAACTTGGCGAGACCTCATCTCTACAATAAATCAAAAAATGAGCCGGGCATGGTAGTACATGCCTGTAATTCTGGCTACTTGGAAGGCTGAGGAGGAAGGATCACCAGAGCCCAGCAGGTCGAGGCTGCGGTGGCCTGGAGCGGCCACTGCACTCCAGTCTGGGCGACGGAGTAAGACTCCAACTCAAAAATAAAATAAAATAAAATAAAATAAAATAAAATAAAACCTACATATCCTACACACTTTAAAACCATATTATGAAAGTTTGATATGACTTTGAGGAGCCATGAAATCTTTTAAGTGATGTAATTAAAACCGTAGAAATTTCTTAGGACAGAATACAGGCTAATGTGTTTGTTCCTGATAGATTCTCATGATATTTTATGATGAGTTGATGATAATAGAACAACTTTCCATAGGTTGGAAAAACATATTGAATGAATAAAAAGCAATAGACTTAAAATCACTGTAGAAGTAGATTCTTACTAACCCCAAATACAATCTAGATTGATTTTCTTTTAAAACCATTGACTTAGAAAGGATGACAATAACCATCTCATTGCAAATAGAGAAGTAAATATTTCAGCCTCTTCCAAAAATGGTCAAGAGAAAGGCACTTTCTGCAAGTCTTCTCACAAATAGAGTGCTTCCTCTGGCAGAACTAGGCAATAGAGCAGTGACTTTTTAATTTTCATTGAATTGGAAAATATGACAAAAATTTTGAGACATAAATGCAGCATCTCAGTTCTATAGCATGGTATTGGTGGAAAACACAATTCCACTCTTGACTTCATATTTTATCCTGATTTATTTGTCTCCAAAACCCAATGCTAACAGGTGATCTAAGATGCCTTCTGGGTGAGAGTCAGTGTATGCCTTCTACAAAAGGTGTCTGACTAGCAAGACAACTAAGACCAGATTCTTGTCTTTCATTCTCGATTTGCCCATTCCAGTTCTCCACTTCACTTCACTCCTGGGCTCACATCTTCAAACTTCTTTCTAGAATACATGTTCTTTGAGAGAGTGAATCATATTGTACAAACTACTATACACCCTAATGTGCCTCGAATGGCTTATAACAAGTCAGAAGACTTTTTCATAATATCAGTTTTTTACCATTTACTAAGACTTGTTTTATGGCCTAATATTTATTCCAATAGTATGAATGTTTCATTTTTGCTTGAGAGGAATGTGTATCTAATTATGTGGCATCAGGTTCTACATTTATTTGTTAGCTTGACATGGACATGATAATGGACATTGTCAATGATACTTAATGATGAACTGTTATTTAGTAAGTGTTCAAATCATCTATATACTCATTATTTTTCATGTATTCCTCTATCAATTAATAAAAATACTGTCAAATACTGAGTCTACTCAAACTACCATTGTACCAGTGGATTTATCAATTTCAACATTAGATTCAATTGACTTTATGAATTGCTATATATTTCTAATATGTAATGACTTACAATCATCATATAGTGAAGATTCTGTTTCTTAATGAGGTTTTCCTTAAAATCTATTTATTGCATTGAATCGGTAGATTGCCTTTGGTAGGATGGACATCTTAACAATGTTGATTCTTCCTATCCATGAGCATGAAATATTTTTCCTTTTTTTGTGTGTCTTTTTGAATTTCTTTAAGCATTGTTTTGTAATTTTCATTGTAAAGATCTTTCACTTCTCTGGTTAGGAAGATGCCGAGGTAATTCATTTTTTGGTGACTGTTGTAAATGGGATTATGCTTTTTATTTGGTTTTCTGCCTGTTTGTTGCTGGTATAGAGGAATGCAACTGTCTTTTGCACATTTATTTTGTACTCTGAAACCTTCTCAAAGTCCTTTATCAGTGCAAGCAGGTTTTTGACAGATTCTCTTGGATTTTCAAGGTATAGGATCATATCATCAGCAAAGAGGGATAACTTGACTTCCTCTTTTGCTATTTGGATACCCCTGGTTTCCTTCTCTTGTCTAATTGCCTGAGCTAGGACTTACAACATAATATTGATCAAGAGGGATGAGAGTGGACAACCTTGTCTTGTTCCAGTTTTCAGGGGAAATGTTTCTAGTTTCTGACCATTTAGCAATATGATAGCTGTGGGTTTGTCGTAGATGACACCTACTATTTTGGGTATGAAACTTCTATACCTAGATGTTTGAGGGTTTTTATCAAGAAGGGATGCTGGATTTTAAGCTACCAACATCACTCTTCTCAGACCTAGACATGACAATACAGAAATTCATATGGAAACATAAACGACCAGGAATAGCAAAAACAATCATTAGCAAAAGAAACAAAGCAGGAGGTATCACTTCCAGACTTCAAACTTTACTATAAGACAATAGTAATCAAAACAGCCTGGTATTGGTACAAGAACAGGCATATAGACCAATGGAACAGGATAGAGATTCCGGAAGCAAAGCCTCAATTCCTCAACCAACTCATCTTTGACAAAACCTCCAACAACAACCACTGGGGAGAGGAGAACCTATTCAGTAAATGGTGCTGGGAAAACTGACTGACCACATGTAGAAGATTGAAACAGGACCCCTACCTATCCCCATACACAAAAATTAACTCTAAATGGATCAAAGATCTGAATGTAAAACCTCAAACTATAAGAATCTTAGAAAACTCAGGAGACACCCTTATGAAAATTGGAACTGGGAACCAATTCCTATTCAGAACCCTAAAGGTCCATACCTTAAGAAATCAGATAGATAAGCGGGATCTCATCAAATTAATGAGCTTCTGCAAAGCAAAAGAAACCATCAGGAGAGCAGGGAGACAACCCACAGAATGGGAAAATATATTTGCCAACTGGTTATCTGGCAAAGGCCTAACATCCAGGATCTACAAGGAACTCAATCACACTAAAAGGAAAAAACAAGCAGCCCCTTTATTTTGTTATTTTATTTTATTTTATTTTTTTGAGTTGGAGTCTCACTCTGTCACCCAGACTGGAGTGCAGTGGCCGCTCCTGGCCACCGCAGCCTCGACCTGCTGGGCTCCAGCGATCCTTCCGCCTCAGCCTTCCAAGTAGCTGGAACTACAGGCTAATTTTTTTGATTTACTGTAGAGATGAGGTCTCGCTTGCCCAGGTGGGTTTCGAACCCGTGGACTCAGGCAATCTACTCACCTCAGCCTCCCAAATCGTGGGATTACAGGCTGAGCCACCGAGCCTGGCTTTGCAGCCCCTTTAAAAAGTGGGCAATAGGCCAGACTTGGTGGCTCAGCCTATAATCCCAGCACTTTGGGAGACCGAGGTGGGTGGATTGCATGAGCCCGCGGGTTCGAGACCTGTCTGGGCAACTTGGCAAGACCTCATCTCTACAATAAATCAAAAATTAGCCAGGCATGAAGGATCGCCAGAACCCAGCAGGTCTAGGTTGTACTGGCTGGGAGCAGCCACTGCACTCAAGTCTGAGTGACAGAGTGAGACTCCAACTCAAAAAAGAAAAGTGGGCAAAAGACATGAATAGACACTTCTCAAAAGAGGATATACGGGCAGCCAACAGACACATGAAAGAGTGCTCAGCCTCACTCATCATCAGAGAAATGCAAATCAAAACCACACTGAGATACCACATA
>CAUYQG010064058.1:0-30804 GCA_963574415.1 Tarsius wallacei
AAACATTTAAACTGACCCCTCTAATCACATTCGAACCCACCCACAAACGACTCTTCTCATCTTTCATATCTGATCTCAAATACCTTCTTAAAAAAAATTTTTAGTGTTTTTCCCTTTTGCAATACCATCCTCCTTTGTTTAATTGATAATTAAATAACATAATTGTGTAAAAAAAAAAAAGAAAAGAAAAAGAGGAAGTCAAGTTATCCCTCTTTGCTGATGAATTGATTCTATACAATACAATTCTTTCTTCAAAAGCCAAGAGAATTTGTCAAAAATCTTTTTGAACTGATAAAGGACCTCAGGATACAAAATCAACATGCAAAAGATAGTCACATTCTTATACGCCAAAAACAGAGAATCAAATAAAAAGCATAATCTGGGGCAATCCCTTTGGGTCCCCTCCCAATGAGGGAGCTTTTCTGTCCTCTCAATAAATCCTGCTTTCTTAAAAACAAAACAAGTGAAACAAAACAACAAAAAACAAAAAAATGCAATCCAATTCACAATAGCAACAAAAAAATGAAATATCTCAGCATCCTCTTAACCAGAGAAGTGAAATACTTTTACAGCAAAAACTACAAAACGTTGCTCAAAGAAATCAAAGATGACACAAACAAGTGGAAAAATATTCCATGTTCATGGATTGGAAGACTCAACATTGATAAGATGGTCTTCCTACCCAAGGCAATCTACGGATTTAACGCAATACCCATTAAATTACCAACATCATTCTTCTGTGACCTGGAAATGACAATACAGAAATTCATAGGGGAACATAAACAACCATGAATAGCCAAAACAATACTCTACGAAAGAAACAAAGTGGAAAGGATCACACTTCCAGACGTTAAACTTTCTTATAAGGTTACAACAATCAAAACAGTCTGGTATTGGTATAAGAACAGGCATATAGACCAATGGAAAAGGATAGGGATTTCAGAAGCAAAACATCAATTTCTCAACCAACTCATCTTCGGCAAAGTCTCTACTACCACCAACCACTGGGGAGAGGAGAACCTATTCAGTAAATGTTGCTGGGAAAAATGACTGACCACATGCAGAATATGAAAACACGACCCCTACCTATCACCATACACAAAATTCAACTCTAAATGTATGAAAGACCTAAATGCAAAACTTCAAATTATAAGAACCTTAGAAAATGCAGGAGAAACATTTAACCCTTATGACCATTGGAATAGGTAACCAATTCCTGATCAAAACCCCAAATGTACATGCCATAAGAGATAAGACAGACAAATCGGACCTCATCAAGCTGAAAAGTTTCTGCAAAGCAAAAGAAACCATCAAGAGAGCAGGGATACAGTTCACAGAATGGGAAAAAAATATTTGCCAACTGTATACCTGACAAAGGCCTAACATCTAGGATCTACAAGGAACTCAAACTTGCCAAAAGGAAAAAAACAAACAACCCCTTTAAAGTGTAGGCAAATGATATGAATAGACACTTCTCAAAAGAAGACATACGAACAGCCAACAGGTAAATGAAAAAATGCTGAACCTCACTAATCATCAAAGAATTGCAAATTAAAATCACACTGGGATACCACCTAACTCCAGTTAAGATAGCCATCATCAATAACTCAAATAACAACAGATGCTGGAGAAGATGTGGGAAAAAAGGAACACTTTTACACTGTTGGTGAGAGTGTAAACTAGTATAATCTCTGTGGAAAACAGTGTGGTGATTTCTAAAGGATCTAAAAATTGACCTTCCATATGATCCAGCAATTCTCCCTCTGGGAACTCAAATCAGTCCACAAAAAAGATACCTGGCCACATATGTTTATTGTGGAGGAACTCAAATCATTCTACAAAAAAGATACCTGGCCAGATATGTTTATTGCAGCACCATTTGCAATAGTAAAAACATGGAGCCACCCATGCTGCCCACTGAAAGTGGACTGGATAAAAAAATTGTGGTATGTACACAATGAAATATTATGCAGCCATAAAGAAGACCAAAATTATGAACTTCATAGCAATTTGGATAGATTTAGAGTCTATCATTCTCAGTGATCTATCACAGAAACAAAGAACTGAATACCACATGTTGTCACTGATAAGTGGACCTGAAAAATTATCATGATATTATAAGAAAGGGATTGGCAGTAGTGAGGCAATGTCAGGGAAAGAGGGCACACTTCATCTATGAGAGGACCCGATCTCATACCAGGCAAAGTGGGACCAAGGTCAGGCCCAAACTTTACCTGTACAATGACCATATGCATAGCTAATCCTGAATTGTACCCCACATCTTGAAAATAAATCAATAAATAAAGAAAAAGAAAATGGACTTTGAATGGTTAAAGAATAATAGACACTTTTTGTGGAATATGCTATTGTATGGAAACTGTTATAGACATGGAAAAGAACAAAAGATAAATAGATCATATTAATAACCATCAGAACACTCGCTTTCTGAATGTGAAAGGGTCTGGTAGGAACAAATGATGTCTTCATCTACTTTCTGAAAATAGCATTCTGGGAAACTAAAATGAGCGCTCATGAGAGTCAAGCAACGGGCATGGAGACAGATCATTTTCTTCTGTACTCCTGAAAAGCTACAAAATTGTACTTCTCAACAGAAATCAGACCTTAAGAGTTACAATGGACCATATCAAGAAAATCTGGACCAGCCCATAGTGGGCAAGTGAATTGTATTGGTTGTGTTATTCACAGCTCTATGTGAATACCTGTGGTTCTTAACTGGGATAGAGATTCATTCTGCATTTGATTTTTCATGCCCAGTGACACAAGCACATGTCTCTAATTGCTATACAGGAAAAATAGAAACATCATTTTATTTTGGAATCCTTGTTTAAATATCATTAGATAAAGGGACACAATCGACTAAAAGGCATCACATACAAGGGAATTCTTGTACCTTACCACCCACAAGCTTGCGGATTGTTGGAAATGACAATTTGCTTACAAAACTTAGGTACAATAAGGGCCTAAAGAGATGACTTAATGACTGAAAACTTAATATGCATAGAGGTAAAGGGATATTTTCACAATTCTTTCGAAAACAACTTTCCACTTTTATAATAAAATGTTGGAGTAGTCGTTTTACTTCTCAATTCTAAATTGACGTAACCATTTCAGCTTTCTCACCCAAGTGGAGAAGATCGTGCTATAAACTTATGGTGATTTAAACCTATTCCACATGACTGGAAAGGGACAAAGAGGTAGGCATTGATGAGATTCATATTGACAGCAGCTATATGAGTTAGGCTTCTTAGATGGACTAGAGGCTTCAGGTTAAAAATTAATGATAAATGGAAAACAATGAGAAGTGATCGCAGAAAGAAGTGGCATTAGGAGTAAGATATAGTTGCTGCAAACAGGAAAAAACCAAATATTACTTTGGTATCTCTTTAAATGTCAAGAGCTATATTCACAGATGCCTCAAGGGAGAAACTGTTTACCTATTAAAATCTTTTATTTTTGAAGCAGAAGCAGAAACAGAAGGTCCAGGACAGGTTTAAGTGAAGTCAAGACTTATTCAATACAAATTTATCTATACGATGCACATTGCTGGTGCTAATGACACCCTGTGGATGAAACTAGCAATTATTAGAATGTACTTTCACAATTAGTTCTTTTGTTAGAGGTGGCATTTATTATAGTGAACCTCATCTCAGAAGTAACACATTGCTTCCAGAATCAATTAAAAACACACGCATACACACTTTATTCAAAAACAGAAACACTAAGAAATGTGTAACTACTCATCTAATTGATACTTTACAAGAAATATGTGAGGTACAATGGACGTAACTTTTTTGTTATTGGCCTGATTTGTTTTAACAATGTTTATTCTGATGCCTACAGATCATACTTTTTTGTTGATGAATGCCTACAATCATAGTAAAGAATATATGGCAAAATAAAGATGTTAAGACATGATAGAAGGTGAGTATGTTTATAGTAAGCCCTTGAGAACAGTAAAACTAAATTGCAGGGTCTTGACGTTTTGGGGTCAAAACATCGATTCAAATTGTAACGAAGCAATAGGTATTCAGTGGTCACAACATGTCATTTGGTTAACAAATTTTCTCTGGACTAAATGACTAAATGCTTAAAAGGGGCTCTGAATAAAATTGGCACAAGTCCTTGGACAAGCCAAATTTTCTTCTAATGAGGAGAGAAATACTATGGAAAAAAGATATATGAGCACATATTTGACACAGGAGGAATTTTATTTCAGGAAAATGAAGAAGTGTGGCTCCTGTTAAAGTATATCAGCTTGAGTTAGTGAATCAAGTCACACAGCCTCTTTTTAGTTATATAGCCAGATGGCTTGCTGTGGTTTGAATGTGTTTCCACCAAAATTCAAATGTCAGTGCCATAAAATTAGAGGTGAGGCCTTTATGAGGTGACTAGGCCATTGGGCTTTTCCTCCTTGAGTGGGATTAAGATCTTTAATAAGAGAGGCTTCACCCAGCATTCAGCTCACTTGCCCTTCCACTTTGTGCCATGTGAGGATACAGCAAGAAGCCTTACCAGACAGCAGGACCTCACCAGACTAAATGTGGTACTGTTATCTTGGACTTCCCAGTCTCCATAACTGTGAGAGCATACATTTCTGTTCTTTATACATTTCCTAGTCTTAGATATTTTGGTGTAGCAGTATTTTGGACTAAGACACGGGTCTTTATAGACGCTAAGAAATTTTGCACATATCTTAGTGGTTTCTATTTAGAAGATGAAGTTCATCATATATAAGAGAGGACTTTACTTGGATGCCATAAATCTCTAAGATTTGCCTATGTTTTCTAAATCCTACTGTATTGTATCCTTTGTCTTTATTAAAACCAGAAGTATTCAATCAACTTTGTGGACTAGGGGAGGCTTTTCAATAATCTAAATGGGGTAATTGGAGCAGGTATATACATTAGAGTTCATTGCCTGGGCATAAGTGTAACATTTGTTCAGTATAAGTGGACAGTGTTGCATAATTTTTCAAAGGGATTATATAAGTGCACATTCTTCTCAAACCACTCCACTGAAACTGTCCTTATCAAGATGAACACCCTAATAAATCTGGAGGCTGTCACCTTAATAGTAGTACCGTCTTTACTTGGTTTCTAGGATACCACACCCACTGGTTTTTCCTCAGGGGCTCTTCTTCTTCAGACTTATTTTATCTGCTGGTGGCCTTTCTTCCTGGGGCTTCATCTTTTTGTCAACGATATTCACTTCTTTGTTACCCTCCCCTTGCCTCCCAGGTTCAAATCCCACCTTTATTCAACTAGACCCTGAAGGACTGTTAAACTAAGACCTCTCCCCGATTCTTGTCTCTTATAGTTACCTTTCTACTTAGTTTTTCCAACTGAATGAATAAGTGTCATGTCAAACCAAAGATTTGAAAATGAGTTCCTGACATTTTCTTCTAAACAAGTAACTCCAGATTTTTCCATTCCGGTGACTGACAAATATATTCTCCCATTTTTCTCAGGCTAAAACCTTGAAGTCAGTCTTTATTCCGGTTTTCTTTCATATCAAAATCCAATTATCCATCACTACTCTAAGCTTTACTGTCCCAAATATATTTACAGCTTAGTAACATCTCATCACTGCCATTACTACTACTGCCTGAGTTAAAGCTACATTCGCTCAAATCAGGACTGTTACAATAATAGCCTCTGTATTGTGTTCTTTGTCTCTTTCCCTGCCCCCAATACTCCTTGTCCACACAGCATACAGGGTAACCTTGTCCTACTGTGAATCACATTCATCCTTTATTTTCGATCTTTTTTTTTTTTTTTTGAGTCAGAATCTCATTCCATCACCCAATCTGCAGTGCAGTGGCATGCTCAAAGCCACCCCAGTGTCGACCTGCTGAGCTCAGGTGATCCTTCCACCTCAGCCTTCCAAGTAGCTGGAACCACAGGTGCACGCTACTATGCCCGGCTAATTTTTTCTTTATTGTAGAGATGAGGTCTCGCCAAGGTGCCTGGGTGGTCTCAAACTCACAGGTTCAGTCAATCCACTCGCCTTGGCCTCTCAAAGTGCTGGGATTACAGGCTGAGTCACCAA
This sequence comes from Tarsius wallacei, assembly GCA_963574415.1. Taxonomy (NCBI): domain Eukaryota; kingdom Metazoa; phylum Chordata; class Mammalia; order Primates; family Tarsiidae; genus Tarsius; species Tarsius wallacei. Next base: position 6,070 of record CAUYQG010064058.1, read on the forward strand.
GCCTGGTTTATTTCAGATCTTTACTTAATTGTCATCTGCTTAGTGACAGGTTTTTGTGTTTTTATTTTGTTTTGTTTTGTTGCCAATTACCTGAAATTATTTTAAAAATCTCTTGTCTTTTTTCCTTATATATATATTTTTATACTTATTTTCTTATCTTGGTTTTCTATTTTTGGTTTTTCACTACAGACAACTCATTATCTGGTATAAGACCACACTAAGTTTAAGCGCCAGACACTTATACACTCAGAAGTAAATAATCATCTTTATTTCTACCTTAATTGAATCAAGTGTTATTAATAAAATTGGTTAAGATCACTTACATTGTTTCCTGTACTACCAATAGAGTATTTTTAATTTTAATGCTCCACATCAAGAAAAGCAACATATATATATATATATATATATATATATATATATATATATTTTTGAGTTGGAGTCTCACTCTGTCGCCCAGACTGGAGTGCAGTGGCTGCTCCGGGCCACCGCAGCCTCGACCTGCTAGGCTCCAGCGATCCTTCCACCTCAGCCTTCCAAGTAGCTGGAACCACAGGCGCGCGCCACCACACCCAGCTAGTTTTTGATTTATTATAGAGATGAGGTCTCGCCAAGTTGCCCAGGCGAGTCTCGAAACTGTGGGCTCAGGCAATTCACTCACTTCGGCCTCCCAAAGCGCGGGATTACAGGCTGAGCCACCGAGCCCGGCCGAAAAGCAATATTTTAAAAAACTGTGATAAATAAATAAAAACCAAGCTTTAAGAAAATGTTCAATGTGGGGTCTGGTCAAAAATGACTCGATTCTTTTATTCCATCAGATATCTCAGTCATTCTTCTAACCTTTCTTCATCTTCCATTTTCTCAACTGTGAGTCATTTCACATAATCATCACCTTTCTTTTTGGACCCGTAAAGATGTGAGATGAAGAAGAGAACATTGCATGATATTTTTTAAAAATAAAAAGTGTTAGATATTTGTCCTTGGTACTTGAAGTTGTGACTTACATGAAAAGTAATCAATAACCAATTCGAAAAAAGAAACAAATAATCACAAATAACCCATTTGAACCAGTTTGCCTTGAAAATGCTTAGTAGCTGAATAGTGACACTACTTTAAATATACTATATCTTATCCTATCCCAAATTGTGAAAAACAAGAAAATTTAATTCTATTTTAGTGGATAGGAAATTGATATGCTTATAGATCTAATAGCTTGCTAAAAACTTCATAGCTAGGTAATAAAGAAAGCATACATCAAACTTGAATTTATCTATGTAAAATGTGTGTGTGTGTGTGTGTGTGTATGAATACGGCATCATTCAAATTCTAAAATAGGTACAGTAACCTTGGAAAAAATGAATAATATTTTCCTTGACTTATTGCTTGCATCTATTGTTTTTAACCTGCTTTTAAAAAACATTTATTTGTCAGAATGAATATATTTTCTTGATCTCTGAGAATACAAAATAGTCACCTTTTAGCAACGCGTTAAATTACGTAGTGAAGTTGATTTTTTTCTTCCTCAACTGCCATACTTTTATTAGCACTTCAGAAGTTCTTTACTTTTCTGAAACAAGAGAAATATCCTTTAGGTTTTGGATTAACTTCAGTATGTTGGACAGAGTACCTAATTGTTGAAAGTATTTACAGATAAATATAGGTACCAACTATGTGAGACACGGTAGAAGAATAGAAAATCAATTCCCAAAAGACACAGTGTGGTTTAGAAAACTACAACTGTTCATTAAAATTCAAAGAAAACAGTTATCATATACCTAATATGAAGTAGGAAATATTTTAGGTATTGGGACACAAACAAAATAGAAAAAATCCCGTGTCTTTATAAACCTTACATTCTACCAAGCATGGAAAAATTAAGAATAAAATTAAGAATTATTTTGTATAGACTAGGCTCTGAGGATTTTAAAAATCCAGGGAAAAGTTTGTCAGTGACACTTGTAATTATTGTTAAAGCCTTCAAGATAAAGAAAAATGTACCTTGATCTTAAGCTTCAAAGCATTCTAAACCAAAGAAATGTAAGAAGGAAAAAATTGGGCATTTGTCTTATATTTCTAGTCAAGGATACTTTTGTTGTTTCAAAATATCGTGATGGGCTTTGTTTCTGAACCCCAGGTACATTCTTATTTAATCACATTTTTCTAGAATTCAATGAGCCTAAATAACTATTTAATATCTCCCAACTTCCAAACCAATGCCTCAGTAAGGGGCTGGGCAGAGGGTGTGGTAATGACTACTTGGATCTTCACAGAGAAAAATATATAGTTTATACACACAGTGTATAAACACAGTGTGCCTGTAGTTCTAGAGTATTCGTGAAATGTTTAGAAATCAATACTAATTTCTAGATTGGAAACTCTCAGTTTATGTTTTATCCAAAAGAGCTAGCATCTCGTCCCAGAGAAGTCCAAATCCAAAGCTTAAACTTTTAAAATACTACAGAGGGATGGGGAACAGCTTTCTCTGAAAATGTATGACTGTTATTCCTTGAAACTACATTTTTAATTAATTAAGATGAATTTGCTCACTGGCTATCTTGTAAATAAGATGAATGGCTACCTATTTGTGTCTATTAGTAATCATTAAGAAAAATGTGCCCTGTGTGTATATGTGAATGTTAAGGGTAAGCTTGACAATTCTATAAACAAGACTCTATTTTCAAAAGTGAAATCTTTAAAAAATGAATAGCCCATCAAGTTTTAAATTGTTTTGTTATTCACATCAGTTCATAAAGGTTACCTGTTCAGCTTAGGAATCAAGTAAAGTTCAACAATTAGCCTAGGCTGATTGCAGAGTGTTGGGAAATGTGTCTGGCTCCGACTGTGTTTTTTTTGTAAGTAAATAGTGACAACCATGTGGTGGCTCTTGCTGTAGCATTTTTGTGGAATGCCATGGTTGTCTGGGATGAAGCCAGTGTGTCATAAGTAACGGGGTCAGGAGGGAATAGGCTACTGAGTTCTGAGTGCCAAAATCAGGGATGTGTAGTCATGATTTTGTCCATTCTAGTGAGAGACTGAGTAGGACTACTCAGTAAGTGCCCCTGGTGGAATAAAATGGGCACATCTACTGTGGCAAATGCTGCTTATTATCACACAGCATCTGCTCTCTTTTTCATTTCTAGTATGGGACTCCAATTTTACCAGGGAAGGATAAACAAGCTAAACATGGAATTACCACATGACCCAGCAATTCCATTTTTGGCCATATAACCCAAATAATTGAAAGCATATGGTCAAACAAATACTTGTACACAATGATAATAGCACCACTATTCACAATAGCCAAAAAGTGGAAACAAGTATCTGTCAACAAATGAATGGATAAACAAAATGTGGTATATCCATGTAGCATAATATTATTCATCCATAAAACAGGAGTAAAGTGCTGATACATGGGCAAACCTCGGAAACATTGTGCTAAAAGAAGTCATAAAGAAAAGGTCACATAATGCATGACTCTATTTATATGAATTATCCTGAGTAGGTAAATCTATAGAGTCAGAAAATGGATTCATGATTGATGGGGTTAGGAGAAAGGAGGAATTTTGAAGAAACTATTATACTTAATGAGTACAGTAATAAAAATGATCTAGAACTATACAGAGGTGCTGGATGTACAACAGTATTAATTTAGTAAATGACACAGAAGTATACACTATAAAAACTTTAATTTTATTCTTTGTGAATTCTACCTTAATTTAAAAAAGAAAATTTAAAAATGAAGGTTGTTCTAAAAATCAGGGTAACATGGCCGGGCTCGGTGGCTCAACCTGTAATCCCAGTTCTTTGGGAGGCCGAGGCGAGTGGATTGCCTTAGCCCGTGGGTTCGAGACCCACCCGGGCAACTTGACTAGACCTTGTCTCTACAATGAATCAAAACTTAGGTGGGTGTGGTAGCGCACGCCTGTAGTTCTGGCTACTTGGAAGGCTGAGGCCGAAGGATTGCCGGAGCCCAGCAGGTCAAGGCTGGGTGAGACTCCAACTCAAAAAAAGAAAAAAAAATCAGGGTAACAGAAAGAATGATCCAGCTAAAATATCACATTTCCAGTTTTCTGCAACTATGTGTGATCACATGATTAAGCTGTGAAAATGTTATGAGAGACTTCAAAAACAAGCGAAAAATATTTAAAGGAAGATAATTCAGTGGTTTGATTAATTGTGTTGTTTTCACTTTTTACCATCAAGATAATTGTAATGACTGGAGTTTCAGCAACTACTTTGGAACATGAGATAACTTTGAGATTGAAAGTCTTGTGGGTACCTCCGTTCATATGACCCAGACCCTAAGCAAGAAATGTCTATTCTGCTTAAGTCAATATTTATCTGTTTATTTTCTTGTTATGTGCAGCATCTCATAAGCCTAATGAAATATCCACTTCCTGTGACAAGGAATGTTTGCCATGTGGGAGTGTGTCCAGGATACACTTTTTATTAATATATATGATCTCCTGAGCTGAGTTTCCAAGTAGTGGTAAATTCAAGTGACTGTTGGTGAAGGCAACATCAGATATGCGACAACAGGAAAATTTGCTACCTTTTAAAATAACGACAGAAAGGAAAGTAATAATTAGAGATGCCCCTAAATTATGGTGCCATTAGTATGTGTTTTTGGAAGTACTGAACTTTACAGGGTTTATTGTCCAGAACTTTACTATACGCTTTCCAGAGTGTGCTGAAATAAAATGGGATCAAATTTGCCTTTTCATATAATGTGATGAGAAGCTTTCATTTTTAATATGATAAAAATTTAAAATAATGTTTTGTGGAAATCTTAGGAAAAATAATGATAATATTTGGAAAGTAGGACAAATTTATTTATAGTGGTGAGAATATACAGCTACAGCCGGAATGATTTATCCTGATTAAATGTTCCATACCCTTTGGCAGAGGGCTTGAGATAGGATGCTTCATAGAGTTTGAGATGGGTAATTATAATGCTGGATGGTATCATTTTTTTTTCCTTTTGCACTAATCTATATTAGTAAGGGAATATGAGCAAAAAATAAGAACAAGGGGGAAAAAAAAGGACAGTGCAAACACCAAATTTGCACTCTCTCTCTCTGTCTCTTAGACAGAATCTTGCGATGTTGTTCAGGCTTGTCTAAAACTCCTGGGCTCAAGTAATCCTCTTGCATCAGCCTTGCCAGTAGCTGAAATCACAGATGTACACAATTGAGTCTGACCCCAAATTCTCTCTTTGTAAGGTTTAATTAAACAAATGTTATGAAAAGCACTTGTTAACATTTGAATTACTTTAGCTATAGAGGAAGATTTTTGAAACTCAAATATTTATATATCATGTGTGATAGAATATATTTGATGCACATGATATATTCAAGATTTCAGGATTTAATATTTCTGTGTTTAAATGTAAATTAAAAGTTTCAAGTATAGAAGTTGCTTCCACATTTTGGCAACTGTGAATAATGCTGCTATGAACATGGGTGTATAATACTTGTTCCAAGTGTCTACTTTCACTTCTTTGACATTATACCCATGAATGAAATTGATAGATCAGATGGTAAATCTAAGATTAATATTTTGAGCAATTGTGTATCATGTCAAACTGGTTTTAACTGAAGTCTAATGACTTCATGCTGAAGAGGTTTGCCCCTAATCTGTTTTATTACTCAAAATGACACAGGTGAAAGGGTGATAGAAAACCTGCAAAGACTAATTTGCAAGATTGCTCTTTTAGGTTGATAATACTGAGACAAAATGCATTTTATATTTAGTCCTTCACAGTAATCAGCTTTGTTTGATATTTGGGATACAGAGACTTGCACTTGGAATTGACTTGTTCTGTTATTACTTAATATATATCATAACCTCCTACCTTATGCATATTCCTCTTTCTGTTGTTTTTCTTTGTGGTACACATCTTTTATTATGGTAAGTGTAAAAACTGCTTCCAGGAGATGGCAAATATTGCTTCAGCTATCTGAAGCATCATCTATGTTTGTGCCCTTGAATATGTGGATTTCATTAAATAAGTATGAAATATATTTTATTTTAACAACATTGTATTGTTTTGCTTATCAAGATATATCAGCACAAATTGGTTTTACCATTTGACTGCACTGAAAAAGTGGCGATTTAGTATCATACAGCCATGTAATAAACATTGAAGTAGTGTACAGTCTTTTATCGCCAAGGACAAAATTGCTTCTTTATAGCAGACTTGTTTAACTTTTTTTCTATACAAAAAAAAAATCATTGAAAGTTAAATTGGTTTTATTCTGGAAAGATTACTGGCTCAATGTACACAAGAAATTTAAAATAGAGAACATAATCATTCTCGGATAACTTTTTAAATTTCTTTTATAGTTATTGAATTCATGTTTTTCATTCTTTAAATTTTTAATTCTTCAGCCATAAATTTGGCAGTTTTGCCTTTTAATAGGTTTCAATTTTATTGAGATCTTCTAATTTAATTGTTTAGAAAAATTTAAGCCAGTGTCTCTTAAATTTTGCATGTCTGTTGATAACATCTGATTTTTCTCTTTCTTTTAAATATTTCCATATTTCTCTTCTTAAATATATCTGTTATAGATATGTTGAGTACTGTTCCTTCAATCTAACTCTGATTTATTCTAATTTATATTACTTGTCTTACTTTTAAAAAGTATTCTAAATTTATGGTAATTATTATCTTCTCACTTTTCATTAACTTGCTTTTATTATTACCTATCTTGCTTATACTTAAATGAAGCAAACAATTAAAACACCCATGTAGTAGTTTTTATTACTGTTCACTAATATCCATTATTTTTTTCCTGATAATGATTACACTATTCTATAACTTATGGTAGTACTTGACCATGGGGTTTTCACTGGCCAAAGAAATGTGAAAAAAGTGACAGTGTCACCTCTTAGCAGTAGATTTAAGAGATAGGTCACAATTTATCTTACCCTCTTTTCTTTTGCTTTTTATACCAGAAGTATTCTTGTGCTGGCCACGTCTCTGAGTGGACTAGTCCCAAAAACATTATGTGGAGGAAAAGACCCAGCCAACCAGTGACATACATATAGTGTTTTGAGAAGTAAAGAATTATTGTCTGTATATGCAAAGACTTAGCATTTTTTATTATTCTAAATTAAACTAGCCTATCCTTACTGAACAGCTCCTTCTATCATAATTGAGCTAATGAGAAACAAAATTATGTTATTAAAAAAATTAATAAATATAGGAACATTGCATTTCAAAACTCACGGAACCCAAAGTCTATAAACCCGTCTAATCATGAGAAAAATATCATATGAAGTTTCAATACAAATACATCCTAGAATATACGTGACTGGTACTGCTGAAAGTTATCTAGATGGAAAAAACAAGGAACATGTCAGAAATGATCGTGGTCGATAGGTGTCTAAGGAGACATAACACCTGGTCGCAATGTGATATCATAGATGGGATCTTGGAACACAAAAACCGATGTTAGGCAAAAACTAAGAAAATGTGAATAAACGATGAATATCATTTAATAATTTTTATTTTATTTTACTGCAGATTTGTCACAGAAGTAAATTGTATGATACTGTGGCTTCAGCTTCTATTAAATCAGTCATGCATATTGTGAGCATGGTACCCAGTGAAGAGTTTTTCACCTTTATCTTACCCCCACTTTTAGGAGTCCCCAGTGTCTGTTGTTCCCACCATTGTGATCAGTGTTTAGCTCCAGTGTTTATAAGTGATAACATTCAGGATTCAGTTTTCTGCTTCTGAATTACTTCGCTTAGCATAATGTCTTCCAGCTGCATCCACATTGCTGTAAAGGACTTAATTTCATTCATTTTTATGGCTGCTTAGTATTCTGTGGTGTATATGTACTGCATTTTCTTTATCTAGTCGACTGTTGATGAGTATCTGGGTTAGTTCCACGTTTTTGCTATTATAGTTAGTGCTGTGATAAGCATGTGAGTGTAAGTGTCTTTTTGGTAGAATGATTTATGCTTCCTTGGGCATATACTCATTAGTGAGATTACTTAGTTGAATGGTAGCTCTGTTGTTAGTTCTTTGAGATATCTCCAAACTGCTTTCCACAGGAGTTAAACTAGCTCACATTCCCACCCACAGTGTACGAGTGTTCCTTTTTTCTCTGCAATCTTCTCAACATTTGGTGTTTTTACACTTACTAATGACAGACATATTTTTAAAAGAAAGAATAAATAATATCTGGAATGAAACTAAATAAATTTTCAGATTCTAATCTAGTAACGTCCATCCTTCTCTGAACTAAACATATTCTCAATATTTATAAGAGCCATGATTGCATAATTTCTGAGTACATGCCTGCATGTGATGCAACTCAATTGTCTGTATACACAGACAACAAATTGGCTGGAAATAGAACACTCAGGGTTCAGTCAAACCTTCTTAAAAATTCTGAAGACATTTATTCCTTATCTCTTTGTTTAGAATTACAAAGGAAAAATTAGAGGTAAACCTAATTTTACTGCTTTTTTTTGAGTATTCTGAATTTATACTTGTATGGATTTTTTGAAATTACAAATATGCCATATATTATTAGAACTTTATATATGTGTCTATTATAGCTTAATTTTTAATTTTTTTTTTTTTTCAAAACTTGGGTGAGGTTACTTTATCTCTAGTTCATTGTTAATTTCTGGCTCAAACAGTCTTATGTGTTTCTATTTCTTTTTTTGTTTCCCCTTGTATTTACTTTGAAGGCTTACAAAACATCTGAAGAGTTTGCCTCTTTCCCTGGTTCTTCATATCTATTTTCTTTTTTCTTATCAATTTTGTCTCATTACCCATTCATGTCTATTTTGGGAGTTTCTTCCAAAATATTGATCCTGTTTAATCGTTGTTAAAAAATTATTGAGATTGAACTTTAGAAGAAACATGGAATGAGGAATATTGTTATTTTCTCATGAGAGCTGGGAATATCCTTCCTTAATCTTGTGGGGGAATAAGTGCAATCTCCACTCCAGATTCTAAGGCCCAGTTGCTTTTCCTTTAGCATTGCTTCTATGGGATTCTGCCTTTCCTGATGCCTGGCATCTTTGATAAGGCTGGGATAAGCCTACAAGGCTGCATGCACCCTTCTCTTCCCAGCCACACTTTCAAGCGTTATCAGGATCACCATGTGGCCTTTGGCAATGATACCCCTGCAACCAGTAGAAATGTCATTTGGCCCTTTCCTCAATCAACCACCTTCCAGTGCTTCCTCTGAAGTATATACAGATCTCAGGTTTCAATGAAATACTGCCTGGGCCTCCAAACCCATATTTGTGTTACTTATTAATTTTATGCTGTTTTAAAAATAAATGCAGGAAACGAGAAGAGGGATGGAATGGTAGGAAATGTCTGCCATGATAGAACAAGACCAAAACTGTCTGTTGCTTTGAAAAATTTTGTGAAAATATGGAGAAGCTCTCTGTTATTTTAGTTATGACTCCCCTACCACTCTGTGCTAGGGGAATACATAAGAGTAAGCAAAATAGCTTGCTGAGTTATACTTGGCCATCAATGCCATCAAAATAATGATTTAAATAATTCCAAATCATGTTTCTTTATTGAATATCAGTGACATTGCTATAAAAATTTCCCTCAAGCACTGATGCGTGCTCTTCCTAGATCCCTAGTTTATACCAAGGAGACTAACATGTGCCTGTTTGTCTTTCACACATGCAAATGAAATATTGGAGGAATGTGTATCCATCACTAAGAGCGTGGTTTTATGGCTGCTTCAAATAACCAGGCACTAATTATTGACTTTTGTCTTCACTGGCATCCAGCTCTGAGTTTGCTGGTCATTTGAGTTTTTCTTCTTTAAGCCTCCTGAAGTACTGGTAAAACCTCTATGTGTTAGATAAGGCTTATGAACAAAGTATGACAGGTAGAGTTGAAAAAGATGATCATCTACTTTGTATGTGTAGCTATACTGTAATATAATATTTAAGATAATTATATGTCTCTGGGCAGAATACCAGGTTTTCGATCTTGAAGGAATAAATTTATCATGACTTCTTTATTGTTATTTGCTGATTTCTCAGTATTCACCATATTTGACTTATTTCTGTCTGTGTCTTTCCATTGTTCATGGTTTGTGTCACACGAAAGACTTTCTGGAGAGTTTTATTAAATAAAAGTGACTCAAAAGTCATCAACAAAATCATCTAAGGTAACACCCAATTCATATTAGGCAGCAACAATGTTAGTTAAATCTTGCATAGTACTAAGCAGAAGCCATTGTCATTAACTAATTTAAAGAAATCAGAATAATAGTATTATTGAGCATAACATTAATAGATGTTAATAATGTTGATTGCTTTAAATATATGTTATCTTTTAATCTTCATATCAACCATTTGATGTTGGCATTATTATGATTCCTTTTCTTCCAGTTATATAAATTTTAGTAGAGATTAGTTAAATGATATATGTGGGATATGGTAATTTGCTTTTCTTTTTTGCCTTTCTTCTTTTCTCTATTTTACTCTCTTTTAAAACTTGGTCTTAACCTACAGGACTGTGAGAAGGTGGGAGGAGTAAAGTCATGTGTCAGGAGTGTGTTTCATCTCTAAACTGACCCAGCAGAGGTCATACTAGAGAGTCTGAAAAAAATTATTAATTGGTGGCGCTTTTTTTCTTTTGAATTTGAAATCTTGGGAAGCAAATTATAAATTGGTAGAGGCTGCTTCAACGTTAGAGGTAGAGCAGTAAGCTAATTCGGCAGTAGAAGGAGTAAATAGAGGAGCCTAAGTTAGTTTGATCAGCTATGCCAGATGTCCATGTGATTGTGAGTGACTGCAGGCGTGTCAAGAGATGCAGGGTACCAATAGAGGACTTGGTATAAAGATACTGCAGTATACAAGGATTTTAATGTGGTTACCAACCTTGTTCATGACAATGCCAGAAGGAACCAGCTCTATCTGTGGGATTTTATTTCAAGGAGGCATACAAGCAATATCAGGGCAATTACCCTAGATCTAGGTTCCACTGTATAAAGCCACCTCCTTTCTCCCTTCTTCCATTAAATCATACAAGCTCCTTTATATACAGACATACTCTCTTAGAGACAAGTAGGTTATGGGAAGTAAATGTGAGACAAGGAAGGGCATTTTCCAGGAGTAACTGATCACCCAAAAGAACTAACATTAAACAGAAAGAGACTGGGATACAATTAATTGGTAATGACACTATTTGTACTTCTTCCCTGATTTCTAGTAGAAAGAAGGAAATAATTCATGAGGTAGTTTAGGTCAGTTATTTAAACAAAGCAAAAGCAAAAACAAATACCCCCAGATGTCAATAATTTACATAAAACCCAATGTTTTAAAAGTGACCAAATTTTATCCCCGATCAAAAAATTATACGTACAGTGCTTCAAAGTATATCTTATTAGGCATATAGAAAATATTATTTTCTTTTTCTTTTTCTCTTTTTTCTGAGTTGGAGTCTCACTCCCTTGCTCAGGCTGGAGTGCACTGGCAGCTCATGGCCACCCCAGTGTTGACCTGCTGGACTCAGGCGATCCTTCCACCTCAGCCTTTCAAGTACCCGGAACTATAGGCATGTGCTACCTTGCTCGGCAATTTTTTTTTTTTTTGATATATTGTAGAGACAAGGTCTCACCAAGTTGCCCAGGCTGGTGTCGAACCCCTGGGCTCAGGCAATCTTCTAGCCTTGGTCTCCCAAAGTGCTGGGATTACAGGCCTGAGTCATTGTGCCTGGCCAAAAATATTATTTTCAGTGTTCACTAACTGAAATTAGGCTCTGTGATGACAGTTACATCGCCCGCCCCCCATGACTAGAACAGCACCTGGCATGTGGTAAGCACTTAAGAGATATATTTGCTAAATTAAGGAATGTACTAATCCAGACGTTTCAGAAAAGAAACCTAGAACCCTTTTCCATTAGATAATTTTCTCTTCAATACAACAAAATTCAATTACGAAGTGAGAGCAGGAATGAGAATAATTATTACAATATATATGTTCATGATCAACTCAGCTTAAAGCTTGTTTAAGGGTGATACTTTGATGTATAAACAAAAGGAATAAGCTAGAGCTGTCACTTTATACTCCTATTCACTGCACACAATTACTGCAAAGCTTGTCCTTGACAGGATTTCTCTATTTTATTAATGATTTTCAATCCAGGCAATTTCAAAAGAGCATTTATGCTTATCTCAATCTTAATATTCCATTGGTTGGAGATAATGTCTGTGAGGTTTATCTGGAGTATAGTATATAATTCTAGAGTGACCTATCTTTGAAACATTTGTAAACAATTGGACTATTGAAATCTGAGTGCATTTCTATGATACACTCTATTTAAAAATGAATAAAATAAGCAAAAGCAATATCAACATTGAATGCAGCTGCCAAAATAATTTGACATTGAAACTGCTGTAGCTATACACATGAGATAAACATGAGATAAAAATGCAAAAAAGTCTGATGTTTAATTCATTGGTACTCTAATTTTCTGTAAACAGAAAGGTCAAATGTAGAATAACCTTTATCTCATTTTTAGTCAGGAGACACAATATTAGTACCATCCAGGTCCCTGCATTCATTTCAGCATGTGGAAGTCTTACCTTAGGAATCCATCACTGCATCTCTCAGAAAATGGGTTTCATAACCTAACATATTTCATCTGCAAGTTTTTATTCTCTATTTGGGAATAATAAAATTCATAATTTTCATACATCGAAACTCCCTTTTCTCTTTAATCTCTTCAATGATTTTTGGATGGCATTTCCTAGTGATCAAGTGATATACAATATATAAAACTGTTTTTAATCAATTTTAAATAATATTTATTACAAGTAATTGCCTTTAAATACTTTATACAGTATTGACCTGTAGACTTGCAGATCAACACTGCTTCAATTAATGTTACTATTCTTGTCCAGCTTTCAGGTCCAGACACAATTACTAACATCACATCAAGCAAAAAATACTCAAAACAGCCAATATTGCTTTCTCAAGTCAGTCTGTCATAACGTTCTTTCAGGAAGTGACTGCTTTTCTTAGAATGAAGTTTGCATTTCTTATAATGATATGAAGTTTGCATTTTGGAAACGGACCAACGTGGTTCCAAATTCTGTTCCTGTTGCTATCCCGGCTGTTCACCCTTAGACTTGTTACTTAATTTCTGTAGAGCCTGTCTCACTCTCCTTCCCCTACAGAAGAATAGTAGACCTTTATTCCATATTGTCTTTTTTATGGAGTCACACAAAGATAAAGATGGTGACATGTGCAAAGTATTTAGCAGGATAATGATGTCCTCATAAGCCCTAACACATCATAGCTTCTTTGTCATTAGTATTCATATAATATGGGAATTAGTAGGCAAAAGTGCCTACAAGCACAGCTTCTCTCATAAGGGAGGCTTCTGAATTCATTTTGGGGCCAGCTAGGTTAGATGGGTTGTGGATGGATGCCAGCATGGAAGGAAAGATTAAGCCTGTGCAGAACTTCCCAGCAAGTCTGATTCAATGCTAAGGAGTCATCATGAGGTCACAGTTGTGCTGAGACATGGGTTCCAAGAGCTCCATTAGTAAAGCAGGACCGCATGGTAGGGTACCTCCTGGCTGTGAGCAGGACATGTGATCACTTTTTTAGAGTGCCTCCCATGTGCTCAGGACATGTGATCACTTTTTTATGGGTGCTGGAGCTTGAAGAAAAACATACTGTAAAGACGCATTTGTTTCTTTTTTTATTTATTTTTTTATTGTGATATTGAGGGGTACATTTAAGGGTTAGGTACACAAATATGTCTCATTCAGGCACCCTTGTTTGTAAGAAGTGTCCCTTTCTTATTTTGCTTTGCTTAGATTGTGTGTTGTGAATCAGTTAAATTAAAGATAAAGATATTCACAAGATACAAAGGATGGAAAAAATGTCTTTAGTGTGTATACCCTAACTTTTTTTTTTTTGAGTTGGAGTCTCACTCTGTCACCCAGGCTGGAGTGCAGTGGCCGCTCCCAGCCACCGCAGCCTGGACTTGCTGGGCTCCGGCGATCCCTCCGCCTCAGCCTTCCAAGTAGCTGGAATTACAGGCGCGCGTTACCACGCCCGGCTAATTTTTTTGATTTATTGTAGAGATGAGGTCTCGCTTGCCCAGGCGGGTCTCGAACCCGCGGGCTCAGGCAATCCACTCACCTCAGCCTCCCAAGGTACGGGATTACAGGCTGAGCCACCGAGCCCGGCTCCAAACATTTTTTAAAATCCCATTTTTTTTGCAACCTGGGGTTGCTTTGACATCACTGATCATGATATGAAGGGTGGTGAATGCTCTCAACTCAAATTATTCCTTTGACCAAACCACAGATTCAATACCAATGAGCAAAATGATTTTCTCATAAAATAGAAAATCTTATTTTCTAAAACTAGTTGCAAAGTTAGTCCATTTGCAACCAGGTCAAAATTTTTTCAATTGTATTATGCTCATTAAATATTTAAAAATATTTTCCTTAGGTTCTTAAATTACTTTGGTTGCTTTTTTTGATTTTCAGGTTAAAAGTAAGTGGTTTCTTTCTTTAAAAAATAAATCAATAAACAAGCTTTACTTCCTAAGAGTTTTAGGTATGCAGAAAAATTTAACAGCATGTATAGAGAATCCCCAAATATATACCTTCAACCAGCACAATTTTTCCTGTTATTGACATCTTACAATAGTGTACTACATCTGTTAGAACCGTTGAACTTAGTACTGACACATTTCTATTAACAATAGTCCACAATTTGCATTCAGGCTCACTTCTTGTGTCATTTATTATATGTGCTTTGACACATGTATAATGATATATATCCACCATTACAACGTTACACAGAAATATTTCACTGCCTTAAAGATCTTCTGTGCTCCTCTTGTTCATCTCTTCCCCTAATCAAATGCTTGTCAACCACTGATCTTTCTGAAGTCTCTAGTTTCACCTCTTTCAAACAAAATCATATACAGTTGGAATGCTACAATACCTAGCCCTTTTTCATTGGCACTTTTCAGTAGCAATATACAGTTAAAATTCTTCCATGTCTTTTCTTGGCTTGATATGCCATGTGCAAACATTTTTCCTTGAGAAAGATAAACCAAACTGACAAACTTTGAGATAAATTGACAAAGGAAGAAAGGAGATACAAATAACTAAAACCACAAATAAAAATGGAGATTTTACCACTGACTTCCCAAAACCAAAAAAGGATTACAAAAGACTACTATGTGAAAGGAAAAAACAAACAGCCCCATTAAAAAGAGGGCAAAAGATATAAGTAGACACTTGTCAAAAGATGATATATGGGCAGCCAACAGACACATTAAAAAATGCTCAGTCTCACTAATCATCAGAGAAATGCAAATCAAAACCACATTGAGATACCACCTATCCTCAGCAAGAATGACCATCATTAATAAAACAAACAACAACAGACGCTGATGAGGATGCGGAGAAAGTGAACACCTCTATACTGCAGATGGGAATGCAAACTAGTGCAATATCTTTGGAAAACAGTGTGATGATTTCTGAAAGAACTAGACATTGACCTTCCATATGACCCAACAATCCCCCTACTAGGAATATGCCCAGAGGAAACCAAACCATTCTGCAAAAAAGATACCTGCACATACGTTTATTTAAGCACTACTCTCAATAGTAAAAACATGGAACCAACCATGCTGCCCATCTAAACTAGGCTGGATAAAATAATGTACATATACATGATGGAATATTATGCAGCCATGGACTTCGCAGCAACCTGGATGGAGTTAGAGTCTATAATACTCAGTGATCTATCACAGAAACAAAGACGAGACCACACGTTCTCACTCATAAGTGGACCCTGAACATTTTCTATAATACTATAAGAAAGGAATTGGCAGCAGCAGGATACTGTGGGGCCAGTGAGGGGTGGGTACAACATCAGTAAGTGTTCCTTATCACAAACCAGGCAAAGTGGGGACCAAAGGGAGGCCCAGACTTTACCTGTATGATGTCCATTGTATACCTAATCCTGAATTATACCTTACATCTTTAAAATAAAATATAAATTTAAAAAAGACTACTATGAAGAATTATATTCTTTGTTAGAATATAATCTAATTTGTTGTATGAATTAGATATATAAAATATCAAATTTTTATTAGATATCTTAGATAAAATGGATAAATTCTCCCAAACACACAAATGACCTAAATTTATGCAAGAAAATCTAACCAGAGCAGAGATGTAATAAGTAAAAAGATTGAATCAGTAATCTAAAATCTCCTAACAAAAAAAAGTCTAGGACCAGATTGATTAATTGATGAATGTTACCAAATACCTAAAGAAAAACAAACGCAAATCCTTCTCAAACTCTTCCAAATAGTACAAGAGGAGGGAATCTTTTAAAGTCATTCTATTAGGCTAGTATTATCCTGATCCCCAAACCAGATAAAGACAAACACACACACGGACACATGCATTTCAGGCCAGCATCACTTATGAATGTTGATGTGAAAATCTTCAACAAAATACTACCAAAATGAATCCAATAGGATATTCATAGAATTGTTTACCATAATCATGTAGGATTTACCATGAATGCAAAGGTGGTTAAACGTTTTAAAAAGTCAATCAATTAATACCAAATTAGTAGATGAAGGAAAAAAGCCCAACTGAGTATTTCAATTGACACATAAAATGCATTTGACAAAATCCAGCTTCATCTCATGGTAAAAACACTCAGTAAACTAGGGACAGAGGAGAGTTTCACCAGCATGATAAAGACCATTTATAAAAACCCACGGCTGAAAGCTTTCCTTCTCAGATCAGGAAAAATAGAAGCATGCCGGCTTTCAACACTGCAATTCAAAACTAAACTCCATTTCTAGTCAGATTCAGACGAAAAAGAAATAAAAGGCATACAAGTTTGAAAGGAAGAAGAGAGAATATCTATATTCATAGATGACATAATTCTGTATGTAGGATAATAAAGATCTTATATGTATGGAGCTACTAGGTTATAATAGATAATTTCAGCAAAACTTCAGGGTACAAGATCAACACACAAAACCCAGGCTTGTTTCTGTACGCCTGCAATGAACAATCTAAGAAATAAATTAAGAAAGTTATTTTATTTATAATAATATCTGAAAGAATGGAATTCCTATATATACATCTAACCAAGTAGGTTACTCACATACTGAAAACTATAAAACATTGCTGGAAAAAAAGTTTAAAGGCTTAAAAAAAGAAATACATCCTGAATTCATGGATAGGAAGACTTGATATTATTAAGATGTCAATGCTATCCAGAGTAAAGTAATGTACACATTCAATCAATCCAATCTCTATCAAATTCCATTTTTTTTTCAGAACAGGAAAAGATCATTTTCAAATTCATATGTACTTTTAAAAGGCCCTGAATAGTCAACAAACATTTTTAAAAGGAATGAGTTTGGACGACTCACACTTCCAATTTTAAAACTTACTACCAAGTTAAAATAATTAAAACTATGTGATACTCGAATAAAGATAGATGTGTAGGTCAAGAGAATACAATTGTCAGTCAATCAATAAACCTGCACCTTTATGAGTGGCTTCTGATAAGAGTGTCAAGCCATCCAATGAAGAAAGAGACATCTCTTTAAAATGTGGTGCTGGGACAACTTGATTTCCACATGCAAAGAACGACGTCAAAAACCTATTTCACACTATATACAAAAGTTAACACAAAATGGGCCAATGACCAAATACAAATGCTAAGACCTTACATCTCTCATATATAACATACACTTACATTTTCATCATAGTGGATTTGGTAATGGATTCTTAGATGTGACACCAAAAATACGAGCAACAGAAGAAGAACTAGAGAAATACTCAATATTTAAAACATTTGTACATAAAAAGGCTTTATCAAGAATGTAAAAAAAAGTCTATGAAATGGGAGAGACTATTTGGAAATTATATATTTGATAAGGTTTTAATATCCAGAGTATATAATTATTAAAATTCAACAATAAAAATGATGTAAAAAATAAAAAATGAATAAATGACTTGGATTGGCATTTTTCCAAGAAGATATACAAATGACCAATAAACACATGAAAAAAATCCTCAACATTAGGGCACATTGGGGCAATTAAAATCACAACCAGTAGGAGACACAACTTCACACCTACAAGGATGGCTGTAGTAGAAAAGACAGAAAATAGCAAATGGCGATGATATAGAGAAATTGAAACCCTTGTGCACTGCTGGCGGAAATGTAAAATGATGCAGCAACTGTGAAAACAGGTAGATTCTCAAAAAAGGTAAACTGAATTATCATATGATCCAGCAAAATCTGTGCTTATCTATGTATTTTTTAAAAGAGAAACTCAATACTTCTATGCCCAAATTTATGGCAGGCACAAACAACACAAGTGTCTATCAAAAGATGAATACCCTGAATGGAAGTATCTCGGAATATGACCTTATTTAGAAAGACAGCCATTGCAAATGTAATTAGTCAATAATAAGTCATAACTGAATAGGTTGGGTTTCTAATCCATTATGAATGATATCTTTCTAAAACTTGGACATTTTGAGATAGACTTGCATAGAGAGAAGACAATATTAAAAGACACGGGGAGAAGACAGCCATCTATAAGTCAAGAAGAGGGGTCTAAAACAGACCTTTCCCTCACAGCTCTCAGAGGAACTAATACTTTTGACCTCTTGTTTTGAATTTCTAGCACCCAGAACTTTATGACAATACATTTCTGATGTTGAAGTCAACAAGTTTGTGATTCTTTGTTATGTCAGATCTAGAAAACTAACATAGTGGTATATACATAACATTTGAATATCATCCAACCACAGAGAAAAGAATGAAGTTCTGATATATGATATGGGCAAATCTTGAATACATGTTAAGTGAAATAAGCCAGACACAAAAGTAAAAATACTGCATGTTTCCACTTACATGAAATATCTAGTATAGGCAAACTCATAAAGACAAGTGAGATGATCATGAAATAGGGAAAAAGAGGAATGTATCTTTAACCCTTAATGGTTACAGAGTTTCTATTTGATTGAAGAATATTTTGAAAATAGTGATGATGGTTGCACAGCATTGTGAGTGTAGCCGATGGCACAGAACTTTACATCTATTAATGGTCAAAGTTAAAAGTATGTACTGTATTTTACCATAAAAATTTATTTGGAAAAAACCCCTCAATTTCTCAACCAACTCATCTTCGACAAAACCTCCACCACCTACCACTGGGGAGAGGAGAACCTATTCAGTCTACTTTTAAAATAAATTCATCTTAAGAATTTTCTCTGAGTACAGTAGACACTGTAGCTAATGGTGCTATAATTTGTGCTTCAAAATTGTAATATTATTGAAAAACTCAGGAGGTCAAGAACAGTTTATTATGTTAATTCTCATTTTAATACATTTCATTTTTTTTTAAGTTCATGGTTTTCTTCTACTTTTATTGCCTTTCTTTTTTCTTGTTATTGAGAATTATTTATGGGTAAGTTTGCCAATGACAAATTCCTTTGATTTGCCTTTTATTGACAGCATCTTAATTTATCCTCCATTCTTGAAGGATAGTTTTGCAAGATACAGAATTCTTTTCTTGCAGAAAAATGCTATGATTAAGTGGGTCTTCCTTTACAGATGATTCTTATTTCTCTCTGGCTATTTCTCTTAAGATTTTTTCTTTATATACTTTGATTATCATGTGTTTTGTTTAATATTTCTTTGAATTTATCCTATTTGGGGTTCATTAAGCTTTTTAAATATGGAAAGTTTTATTTTTCACAAAATTTGAGTAGTTTTCAACCATTATATATTGTTATATATGATTTATTACAATTATATAGTTATTTTTCATATACACTTGCAGTTATACACTTTATTTTCTCCTGAGATTCTGACGATACAACTACTAGATCTTCTTTTATTGTCTCACAAGTCCTTGAGACTCTGTTTATTTTTTTCTCCATTGTGTAAATCTAGTGATGTCTTATGTTCACTAATTTTATCATGTGTAATTTTCACTGTACTTTTTAGTTCATTCATTGAGTTTCTTATTTCAATTATTATATTTTTTCATTTCTGTAATTTCCATATGGATCTTTTTAAAGTTTATAAATTGCATTTATTTGAAGAGATTTTCAATATTTTAATTTATTTGGAAGTAATTTATAATTGTTCAGGTAATTGTATGATGCCTCTTTTAAAATCCTTGCTGAATAATGTCAACATTTGATTCATTCTGTTGTTGGAGGAAGAAAGCTCAGGTGATTTTTTCTTTCTCATTTAAGTTATACTTTTGTATTGCAATTTTTCAAAATCCTAAGTACATCAGATATTACATCAGGATTCAATTTAAATCTTCTATTTTTGCATGCACTCTATTTAGATTTAGCATGTAGGTCCTGGCTTACTTTTGTAAGCTGTTATTTCAGTGGCAATTTAGTTTTATGATCAGAGCTCTTCTGATGTAATTCTGATCAGCTTCATTTTCTGTTGCTGGAGCTCCATCAATCTTGACAACACTGCCTGAGCTGCTGGTGCCATTGGGGGTCAGGTTAGGGAGATACTGGACCCAGGTAACCTCTATCATTGGGTGGAAGGCCTGTGAGATTATGGGCCTTTTGGTACTACAGGGGCCAACAGAAGGACCATTGCAACTCTGGGTGTGTGGGGGTGGTATCCACCTAGACTGCTAGCTCAGACACTGGGGCAGGTTGCCTGAGACTTGGAGAATCTCTGGGTCTGAGTGAATTCTTTTAATACTATTGCTAAACCCATGTGGAAGGGAGGTCTTGTTGATGCTATGGCTGTGTCAGATTAACGTATTCTTTCCCTGATGGGTGTCAGAGAGTCGATTTCCCCATTAGGTTCCTGTTGGGCTGCCCTTTCCCGAATCCTTTTACTAGAGAAATCAGACTTTTTCTCTTTTTGTTTGTTTTTCTACTTCAGTTGGTAGTTTTGTGCTCCGGTTTCTACTACATCCACTCCAGAATAGAAAAAAAAAAACCCAAAAGTCCACTGTCTTGTCTTCCTCAATTCTTGGGGTTTCTAGTTATTCCGATTTCACCCCACATTTCAGAGTCCTTTTATGATTTTTTTGTCAAAATATTCCAAGGGTACTTAGTTATATTTAGAGGGAGGGGGAAAAGTGAATTTGTGCCTTTCTGTCTCAAAACTTAGGCTTTCTACTTTTAAGTCTAGCATGCTTCTACTTCCTCTTGAAGATATTATTGCATCAGAGGTCAACAAGCCTTTAACACCTTGTAAATGGCCCTCAGCTTTAAGAAGAGAGATGGTGAGTTTAAAATGCTCGTAGTATTATTGATTTCTCTACTGTAGAATCAAAGCATGGTGAGCCCAAAGCAAGAACAGAAGCTCATATCCCCTATAACATCCACTTGCAAGTTGATTGGGGAAAAGAAACTAAAATTCAACACAAAGAGAAGACAGGAGCTTTGGGGAGACTCAGAGTGTTCCACACTGATGTAATGAGTTCCACTTTCCTTGGTAGAAAGATTTGTAATTTTTTCATATTATGAGACTTAAATATCTTAGAGTCTTGCAACAGATTAAAAAATAATGATATGAAGTAATAAAATTGAAACCACTAAGAAATTGTCTCAGCTGGATTCCAAAAGCCAACATGTAGAAGTGAGTAAAACTAAATCAGTGGCAGAGTCCTTGGGCATTAAAATAAAGCCCATACTTGTGCAGCGAGCCCTGCTGGTAATTATACCCATAAACAATATTTAGATGGCAAGATCATTTAACACTTTCTTTAAGTATTCTGACTGCCCTGACAACTGCTATTTCATGTTTTTGAGATAAATTTTCATGGCAAATTAAGTTTAATCACATCATTTTTACTTTATTTTGATAACCCCACAGCTTACTCCAAGACCTGTGAGTACTCAGTTGACTGAGGGTGGATAAATAATGCTCGGTGCCCCAGGCTCAGAGTTTTTTCGTTGTCTTTTCCCGAAGTCAGTTGATGCATGGCACACAGGTTGAGGGTCCCTCTGATGGCCTTTGTGTCTGGGGAATTGTCAGTGTTAGCCTGAACTCTATCAGAACATATCAAAATGCAGTGGTTTTCTTAATAAAAGGAATTCCTGAGGTTAAGAACGAGGGATATCTAGACCCCAATCACCTGAGAAAGATAGCAAGAGTAAAAAGAAAATTCAAGGTCACAAACCCTCAGCCTAGCTTTAATTAGGAGTTAATGTGAACTTCAAAATTAAATATTGGTTGGCCAGACTTGAGATTATAAGAAATTTCAGGAGTAGATGCTTTTAATCAAAATTATTTTAAAAAACTGACTTACCTAGACCCAAATCTAAATGAATAAGATTTATTTTTAATGTTATATTACTACAGTAAGACGTATTTACAGTCACATGGTTCATAATTTCATGTGATATTCCATGATATACGAATATGCAGCTAGCAGATAGCAAGAAAAAAAAAAGTTGAGTTACATGTAAATAAAAATAAGAGTAGAAATTAAAAAGATAAACACATGGATCAATGCTTTTCTAAGAATTATTTCTCCCAAGAATTTTATTGAACTGAATGGGAGCATGATTTAATTTTTCTTGAAGTTATATGTATTGAAGGCGTACAGTGTAATATTTTGATATACATATACATAGTGAATTTCAAGCATACAGTATGTGTGGGCCATCTAATATTTGTAAAAATTTCTATAGTCTCAAATTTATCAAACCTATTCACCTTTTATTTTAAATTTTGATTTTTTTCTCTCCCAATTTAAGCTGGCTTTAAAGTTACCTGTTATGTATGGAGTCTGTCTCTTTCAGTTTAATGCACATCAACATTCCACATTTTATACTTTCCATTTTGAAGCTATAGCTTTGAAATAACTATGGTTTTTGAAATTTTGAGCTTAACACAGCATAATACTCTCTCTTCAAAACTATGAAGAGTGGTATAACTAAAAACAGAAAACAATCTCAAAATTTTCACTGCACTGAGTACGTCAGTATCCATCTGTCAACCTTAGATAATTGAATAGGTGTTGGCCACTGAATTGCTCAGGCACTCCAGCCTAATTGAGACTCTGTTTATTTCCTCTGTCTATAAATTAATTTGGGTGGAACTAGACAAGTAAAAGTGTTACCAGCTGTAAGATTTTACCAGCTAACTACTCCTAGACCAGGAGAACTGAAAAGAGCATGCAGGTCTGGACAATTTAGTCTATTGTAAATGTGGTTCTCAATCTTCCTAATGTATTGAAAGTGAGATTTAAATAGTTCATGTTAGGATATACCACATGTAAATTTGTCTCAGTTTAACCATGTATGATGATTGAGGAAAAAAGTCTTGGTTGAAAAATATACAGAAAATATGGAAAATCACAAAGGCAGTTAAATCAAATAGTCATAAATATCTAAATATCAAAACGAGACTCAATGTATTTGCAGAAACAATGGTAAAAAAATTTAGTTCTGTCTGATGCAGGTTCCTATGGTCATCTTATGAAATATCTGCAGAATGGAAGAGAATAACAGTGAACTGAGACACTGCTGAAGGAAAAGAGTTTGTTGTATATAGTTTTTTTTCTTAAAACAAATTATTTATACCCAGATTTAAGAAGTAAATAATACAGAAGGGCTTATAATGAGAAAAAATTACCTAACCAGGTGCCTCCACCTCATCTCAAATCCAATTTTCAAAGACAGGTTCCCTTGGTTCTTTTTATTAGTTTTATTACTCAAAACTTTATGCACATGCAGCTCAATTTACCATTAGTTGTTATACTTTCTTATGATTTTATGTTTTGACTTGAGGGTTTAAAAATTCAGCTGATACATTAAATTACAATTCCTTCCAGATAGTACATACTCATTTTTTAAATGATTACTTTAACTTTTTAAGTTTTGAAATGATTATAGTGTGATAGAAAGTTGCAAATATAGTACAGAGAGGTTGCATGATCCTTCCTCCGATTTTCTCACTGGCTACATCTTAGGTAACTATAGTAGAATATTAACACCAAGTACTCAACACTGATACAGTGTGCATGTATAGTTCTACATCATTCATTTCATGTGTAGATTTGTGGAATCATTGCAGGCAATAAACAGAAATATTACAGCTCCACAAAGATATCCTACTGCTGTAATTGTATCATCAAAAACTACCCTTTATCCCTAACTCCTGATAGCTACTAATCTGTCTTCCTTATTTATTATTTTGTCATTTCAAGAATGGTCATAAATGGAAGCATACATTATTTAACCTTCTGAAACTGGTCTTTCTCACTCAGCATGACGACTTTCAGATTCATTCAAGTTGTTGGATTCATCCATGATTTATTCCATTTTACTTCTGAGTCACATTTCATAGTGTGAATGAACTACAATTTCTTTAACCAATGACTTAATATTGTAGGACACTTTCGTTGTTTCTAGTTTTTTGCTGTTCCTAGTAAAGCTGAAATAAACATTTGTGCACAACATTATGTGTGAACATAGATCTTCATTTCCCTGGGATAAACGCACAGGAAAGCAATTGTTGAGTCATATGATAGTTGTATGCCTATCTGTTTTTTTTAGCTCCCTTTTATTTTCCCAGAATGGCTTTATCAATTTATATTCTTACCAGTGACATCTGAGTAATCCAGTTTTTCCAATCTTTATCAGCATTTAGTGTTGTCTATTTATTTTAGCCATTTTGAAAATTATGTGATGGTATCTTATGGTTTTGATTTAT